>RCWM02000918.1:0-262001 GCA_003667255.2 Euschistus heros | reverse complement strand
TATTTATTTACATATTTTCTGGGCCCGTGTACATTTGATTAGAGGCACCATTCGCACAATTCGGATGCTACAAGCCCTTGTGATGAGTGATTATTAAAAAAAAAATCAGTTATCTGTTTGTGTTATTTTTAAGCAATTTTGAAATGCCTCGATTTATCAGCCCGTTACCGTCAAAGCCATAATTGTCTTTGGTTTTGATATATTGTGCACTCCACAATATGTTGTTTACATAACATGTTAAGACTTAACATGCTTTACGTACCGGGGGCTTATCTTCCATTGAGTAGGTGTGGGTTAGTTTTTGAATGGCCAATTTGTAATCTTGTAAGCGTAACTTGTACTTTTCATGGTACTGCTACTTGCTTCCATGGTCCTGTGGAAGGTCTTAATGCTTTGAGTTGTTAATTTTGTCCAACTTTCATGCTATGCTATTTTAGTCTGCTTTTTACGAAGGATTTAAGGTCTAGTAAAGGGACCGGGATTAGGAGTAATGGAACGAGAGAACGTGCTTCTTCAGCTACCTGCTTGTACATTACCTTCTATACCTAAATGACCTAAATTCACATGAAACTAGTAATTGTGTACAATTAAAGTAACTATTTTGGATATTATATAGTTTTTCACGTCATTGTTTTTCTAACAATTATATTTATTATTCTTTTTTTTTTAATCTTTTATTAATTGAAATTTACAACTGTATTAGAAAACACATCCAGTAAATATGCTGTATACAATGCAATATGATAACATGATTAACACTTGTAGAGGAACTACCCATTGGTAATACTCTAATATTTATAATTCTAGAATGTTAAAAATGCAGCAAGCCAGGAAGAAAAAAAAAATAGGGGAAGTCATTCATTTTTTTTTTTCAGTTATTAAATCTTTTAATTTTAAATTTACCTTTTTAATTACAAACATAAAAAAAAAACTAATGATTAAAAATATTGACAAACAGAGCAGCTGGACGCCCTAAAAAAAAATAGCTGAAAAAGTGGGTTTACAAATATCATTCGAAAAAACGGAGTTCATGACTACGGATCGAAACTTTCGTGAAAAAACAGTTAAAACAAAATATGGGCAAATCAGGGTCACATATAGCAGCTTCAGTATTTGGGAGACATTATTTGTAGTAATGGGTCCGAGAAAAGGGTTTGGAGGAGAGGTTGGTCAAGATGGAAAGACTCGGCTTTGCACCAGTAGCCTATACTGTAAAAAGGATCTTTCAATAAGAGCGAAGATTAGACACTACAACACGGTTGTCAAGCCAGTTATTCTGTAGGGAAAGGAGACCGCTTCTCTTCTAGCTTAAGGAAACTTTTGGGAGTAGAGAGGAAGATCTTGAGGAAAATTTATGGGCCAATAAAATTACCGGACGGATATAGGCTGAGGCTTAACAGAGAATTATACAGAGAAATGGATGACCTGGAAACGGACATAGGAATTGATATAGGGAAAAACTAAAGGAAATAAAGGTCCTTGTGGGTACCAAGGAGGTGAGGGGGGGGGGGAGGAGAGTATGGAGCGAGGAAGAAAGAAGAATGCAGTCTGAGATAATGAAGAAGAGGTGGGGGGAAAAGGGGAGGGAGGGATGTGTGGGGAGAGTTCGGAGGAAATGATATTCACGTGGTCTATATGGCCGTTTCGTGTCAAAAAAAAAGAAGAAGAAATTGACATTAATGTAATTGTTGAAATGTTTCAAAAAAATGAAAAGCTTACTGTTAATGCATATTTACATAAAATATGTTTAATTTTCTGATTCTTTCAAATATTTTAGTTGTATTAAGTTGACGGGTAAGTATATAGATCGGAATCTCAAGAATCATATGGAATTGAGATAAGAGAGAGAGGTAGGACTGTTTTATTGAATTAATGTTACAGTCTGCCTAACTTTAGGGCAATAAATAATATGGATGACAAAGAATTATTTTTCCCAATATGCACAATTAAAACAAATAAATTTAAAAAAAAAAAAACCTTCTAATTATTCTACTTCTAATTATACAAAATTAACAATAATAAATAACAACATAAAATAAATAATTAATATCCCGGAACGAAGGAAATTAAATCTAAAGACAATCACACAATATATACAAGCATCCCGGGGAACCCCGAACCAAACTTGTCACCCCCTAAGTTGACGTACAAGCCCAACACTCATAAAGATACGCTCTCTCAGCAGAGTCAATAGTGTTACAATCCAATGGGAGTGAGGAAGAGCGATATGGCATATTCACACAAGACTTGAGTAGAGAAGATGGCCATTAACATAACTACAACTAGATAAATATTTACAATACGTCTCATGGCTACTGCGGTTTAAAACTGACAGTTGGGTTATAAGGATGTGTAAAACGGTATGAATAAAAACTTGGATGGGTATGAGATCTACAAAAAAAATTCCATTGAATTCATTGTGTAGTATTTTAAGTCACTAAGTTACAATTGAAATTGAGCTTTGGAGAGCCACTAAACCATCCTATTCTACTCGTAAAATCTTCGATGCTCCTTTAGTATGTTGCAAACAAACTTATCCATAGAGATCTTGATGCTCCATATGTTGCTGATTTGGATCAAAATAGCATATAGTAAACTCTATACCCACTCAAATCCACTAGTCTTCCAACTTGCATCACACTCAATTCTGAGTTATTCTTTCAGCCTTCTGAAAATAACATAGCCAAAAGACCTTCAAATGCAGAACTTTTACTGAAAGGCTGCTAGAGAGTAGTTCTTTACATGTTATTGACATAGCATTACAATCATCTTCCTCAAATTTACTTGTTGTGTATAATGTTCTTTCTTTCTTTCTCTTCCTCCTTAGTGCCTTTCAGCGTGGAGGTGCCTGTATCCAGGCAAACCAATCCTCCCTATCCCGAGCCAGCGCCCTCAGGGCATTCCAGTCTTTGCCTCTCTTCTCTCCCACCTTGGAGATGTAGTCCATCCATTGAGTTCTGGGTCTCCCTCTGGGACGTTTTCCTGTTGGTCTGGCCTCAAAGTACTTTCTCGGATCTTGGTCCTCATTCATCCGGCAGAGATGTCCGAACCATCTAAGTTGCCTCTTTTCAAGGGTATCCTTTAGAGAGACAACCCCTAAATTCTCTCTAGTCCTATCGTTCCTGATCCGATTACTTCAGGTTCGGCCCACTACTTTCCGAAGGTACCTCATTTCCGCTGCAGTAACTCTGCTTAGGTGCTTCCTTAATGGTACCCAGCTTTCACTTCCATGTAGAAGAGTAGGCAGGTAAACAGCTTTGAATATATGTAACTTAACATTTTTCTCCACCTTTTCCCTATAACCGTGTTGCAGAGGTGGATGTAGATTGAGTTTGCCTTCTTTATTCTGTTGGATATCTCCTGGTCTACCTTTCCATTCCTGCTTTTTAACTGTTCCCAGGTAAGTGTAGTCGTCTACCATTTCCAATGCTTCACCCTTGCAAAATACCTCAACGTATTCTTGTTCCCGACCAATTTGCATTATTTTACTCTTCTTGACATTAATGGTCATTCCCTTCCTACCAAGCTCGGCCTCCCATTCAATTACAGCTTGCTGTAGGCTCTCTTTGGTATCAGCTATAATGTTTACAGTTGTAAATATCAATAAATAGTAAGGACGTGTCGTTTCTCAAATTCACCGATTCTTGTGAATAAATTCAGTCGATTCCTATAAAATACCGATAAAGTCGATTCCTAGGCACCAATAGATACTACTGATGTCGGAAATAGTTTTAAAATGCATAATTGTGTTATTATTATTCACACATCGATTCTTCTCCCTAAGAATAAAAAAAAAGTAAGCGTTTGTCTCATACACTACATAAAAACTGTGCGTTACAGAATTTGTAATATTCTTCTGAAAAATCAAGCATTATTACTGCAAACTAAACGTCTAATTGTTAAAGTTATGTATTTCTTATTAGAAAGTGGAGACATAAGAATACTGTTTCCAACTACCAAAGCTAGAAGCAGTAAAAACATAAATGCGGCCAGACTATAGCACTTACTATTTTTTATGTTTTTGTTTTTTTTGTTATTCTCACAGGATTTTTTCACCTCAGAATAAAGATTTCTCATTTCATTAAATACTCATAACGGTTTTTGAACCATAATACAATATTCAAATTAACATTCTGAGAAACACAACAAACTCTTTTTGACTTTAGGTCCGTGGTATATAAGGATCAATACAATCATTATTGATGAATTCATTGGTAAATCAAAGAGTAAAAGAACATATAAGATCATACAATAATAAGACCAAAAATTCCAATTTCGCTATCCATCTAAATGAAAATAACCATAAATTTAATAAAGACTCGGGAGCGAAAACAGCCTAAAATTAAATATTTATGAATCATTAGAAATAATAAAATCGTTTAAAACCGGTCCAAATTTTTGTTTAAATGACCAGATAAACATTTCCAATAGCCCCATTTTAAATCTGCTTCCAGTAGAAAAGGAAAACTGCAATGGGTCATAAGGGAAATCCTATGGTAAACCACAAAAGTTTAAACTACCTGCCCCCTTACCCTTCCTACGATGGATATATTTCAGATATCTGTTAGATCTCCTCAGGTGAGTATGTTTGATTATCTGTCTTTTTTTAAAAAAACTTTATTATATATAATCCATGTAACATGGTACTGATGTATTGAAAATTTTGTATGTTTTAGAATTGAAGATGAATGTTTAGCATTTGAACATAATCCCAATAGAAGTGGCAATTAATTCATAAATCATAATTAAATTCTTTTTGGGTTGTTATTTCAGTAAAATTTGGTTTGCTTTTGTACTCTCATATCGATCATTATATATTATAGCAATGATTTTAGAACTGAGGCACCGATACCCAAATAGAAAAATGTTAGTACCTACACTGATAAATAGTTTTGAAAAAATGCATATGTCACTCTCTCTGTATTTGTCCTTATATAATTACAGGTTATATAATTTTAACTATACATAAGGTAGGATCACTTCATTTATGATCTTCATAATTTTATATGTGATCCACATAGTTAGGACTTCGTCTAAGTTAAGTGATTACTGTCGGAATAGCTCATTTTTACCAAACAGGAAGTTTTGTTTATGTATTTACCCTGAGGATAAAGTAGATATCCAAGCGGATGAGAGATAGTTGTGTGGATATAGAAAAGGTAAGAAAATGTTTAATTTGGGGAGCAATTAGAGGATCCGTGCCGATCGTGGGTCACGGCAGGGCGACCACACACCGGCTGGGAACAGGAGAACTGTTCCTGCTCCACATCTAGCTTTCGCTTGTCCAACATCGGCGCCTCCTCCAGGTCTGTCTTACACGATCAGGTCAGCTGTCCGACTACACGCTAGGGATATTTTCATAAATTATATATATAGAAGCAGCATAAGTAATAAGAAGGGCAGCATATTATTTTATATTACGTTAATAAAAACAATAAACAAAAATAAAAATATATACGATATAAATACAAGCAACATATACTGAGCAAAATAATAAATAATAAAAATAGTGTAAATATCATAATATAATAAATAAAATTTATTTTTCTTTCTCTTTTATTGAAATTTACAACTGTACGATATGTATATATATACATCTAGTAAATGTGTTCACAACAATTACAGTAACATGAAAAAACTTGAAAAGAACACTAAAAGTTCACTAAGTTCACTTCAACTAAAATTCTACACTAGAACGTCACCGGGCCATCTTCTTTTTGACGCCTCGGAGGATTATCGGGAATGGAGTGGGAAGCAAGTTTAGCGACTAGAGGATTAGTGTGGTTATGGAGTTTACTATGAAAGGATAGGTATCTGGTTTGGGCTAAAGTAACAACATATGGTACATTAAGATCTTTTTGGATAAGTTTATTGGTAACAAAGTAAGGAGCATTAAGGATTTTTCGAAGGATTTTGGATTGTAAGGATTGGATACCGGAAGAATTTGAAGGTTTAGTTGAGCCTCAAATTTCAACTCCATGTGTCCAAATAGGTCTGATAACTGTCATGTAAATGAGTCTTTTATTGTAAATTGGAAGTTTTGATCGTTTGTCTAGTAAATGTTGGAGAAGTCGAAAACGACGGGCTGTTTCTTGTCGTTTTAGTCTTTTATGTGGATTCCAAGTTAAACGTTTGTCCAGTTGGAGTCCTAGATAGCGGATCTGTTCCGCTGATCAGTGGGGCATTATTAAAGGATACTGTAGAACAGGGCAGTCGTAGGTTTACGACTTTCATACATTAGGTTTAGGTATGAAATTGGAGTGTTTGTGAGGCAATGAAGGGGTCATTATTTATTGATAACTCGTATGTTTCGTGGTGAGGATAGTGCTAGGATGGGTCGGGATATCATCTGTATATACCGGGTAAAGGATAGGACCTAGGATACTTCCTTGAAGAACACCTGCAGATTGGATAAAGAGTAAAGAATAGGAAAGGTTATGATTAACTTCAAAAGTTCTATTACTGAGATAGGAGCGAATAATAAGGAAGTATGTAGGAGGTAGGAGTTTAAGGAGTTTTTAAAGCAGTCCCTGGTGCCATACTCGGTCAAAAAATAATAAAATTAAATAATATTCTATAACAAACATTGTACTGTTACAACTTCTAACACTTAATTGAAACAATAATAATAAACAATATAATATATAATAAAAAATATTAATAAACTTATAAAAACAATACAAAATGTAAATGAACATGTTTCCAAATGTTCAATTTTCTGCTCTCTATCTTGTAATTCCTGAAAGGTATTTTTAAAAATGTTTCTCATACTGCTTGATGTGAAATAAAAAAAAAAAAAAAAAAAAAAAAAAAAATACAGTGCGTCACAAGGCTTTTCTGTTGATGAATAGAGAGACAACTAAAGAGTTGCCTACTATGAAAGAGCAGCACTAAATGAAAATGGAAATAACTAATACTAAATATTCTAAGATGAGTAATTTGGTATGTGTACAGTTCTTACGCAAAATATTTCGATGATTATTAGATCTGAATCTAGATAAATCTAAAAATATAACTTTTTTTCTAGGCATAGGTATGTGGTTCAGAACACATTCAGTCTTATGAAATAAAAATAATATTATATTAAGTTTATTTTCATACTGAGAATAGTTATAATAATAGAATAGAGGTCAAGCTTCCCAAATTAATTTTAAATGTAACTATAATAACTCAAGACATTCTTAAATAAATAATCAATTAATAAAGAGGTTTATTAATTTACAAAAATTAATGGCAAATATAAATTAAAATACACCGTACATTTAACAATGATAATAGTAGGAAAAATATATATTGTTGAATTAATAATTAATATTAGCACAACAGTAAATATAAAGTTACGAGAGGTAGGAATCAACTTACTATTTTACTTATAAAAAATTTTGTATAACTTCTTCTATAAATTTGGTAGAAAGGATGTAAATTGAGGAGCAGAAATTTGAAAATTTAAGGTGTAAAAAATGGCGTATTTTGATTAGCTTTAAATTCCAGAAGCAGAACGATCAAACAAGAAAAAATCGTTTATATGTTCCTGATTATCCAATTTCTATCTTGCAGATCATAAGCAGACAATTGGAAATACTGTGACTTTGGAACTGCTTTACGAGCATTCCTGCTTTCTACATACTTCACTATAATCGTCGGTTTTTATCAGTGACTGACCTTCAATTTATCGGTGTTTATCATTCCTTATCCTATACCTTCCCATTCATCCAGTTTTTGGTGTTCCTTATGGAAGTATTGAAGGTCCTATACTCTACAATAGTATTACAGCTAACATCCCGATCCATCCTGTTACCATCCTCACCACATATAGATATATAGAAAATAAATATTATTCTGGGACAAAGTCCTTTAAGAATAACCACAAATAAATTATAAAAAGTAATTCACATCTAGCCAAAATATTTTAATTATTTTGAAATAAATAATAAATAAATAAGTTTATAATAAAATAATTTAAAGAAAAAAAAACTATTAACAAATATATAAACAAACACGCATATATACACACAAAACCATATATACATTCAGTAAAGAAAAAAACTACTGTATGCAGAATTGATTGAAAGATGAAATTTCTGAATTTACACCTAGTGAAGTATGAAGAAAAATAATATTTGTTGAGAGGGAACAGAAAGAAATGATAAAGAAAAAAGAAAACTGAAAAAAATATTAGAGCAACAGTGAAAACATTATCATAAGAAGAATCGGGAATGTTTTTTATTTAATATGCTGATATGATATTCGTTATAAAGCATCCTTATGATTAAATAGCATCCGTCTGGAGGGAGTAGAGGTGTTTTTAAAAATTTTGTGGGAAGGTGCGTTACGAATGGAGGGAGGAAGAGAGTTCCAAAGAATAGCGGAACGGGTAAGAAAGAAACGTTGGAATGCAGTGGTTCTTTAGGATGGGGTGTAGATATCGGAGAGACGGGATCTTGTATATATTGATTGGATTGAGAACTTGAAATGTAGGATGTTATGGATAAAAGGAGGATGATGTGTGTTAATAGCTTGGAAGAGGAATATACCAAGGAAGTATTTTCTACGAAAGAATGGGGAGAGCCAATTTGACTCGGTGTAAAGATAGGAGGGCGTCTTGAGGTTCCGAGGACAAACCTTATAAAGCAATTCATGATACGCTTTAATCTATTCTCAAGAGTCATCGAGACCCCACCATAAATCACACAGCCACAGTCAAATTGTTATTGCTATTTGTAGTTAATTTAAAATACCTATGATTATACATTTATAATTATTTTAAAATTTGATGGTCAAGTAATGACCTTTGACCAAACGAAGATTCCTTCTTTCAGTGAGCCATGATTGAAGAATTATGGCAATCGAAGGAACCAAGCTACACTACAAATATATAGTAAAGACCATCGACGAAGTTATGTTAATCTCATAAGACCCCTGAACGATTTAGCGTGCATAACAAAATCAACCCCTCCCAATCGAATGTACCTAATGCTGTAAACTAATCCGGTTTCCTTGTTGCGGACTAGAACCCTGTGGACGACTATACTAGCTGAAGAGAGGCCAGGCTAGGGGAAATGAATGAGCTGGGAGGGGAGATATGTCAGCGAACAAACAGGAGTAAGGAGGACTTGGGAAGGTAAACCGCCTGGGGGCGGGGAGCCGCGGGGGGGGGGGGGGGGGGGGCTGGGGCAACTTGGCCCTCGCTTTAATTTAAATTGTAGATTGGTTTCCTGAGGACATCCTCTTTGTGGCCTTTGTCGCCGCCGCTAATTATATTAACTGTTTCCTACTTGTTTTTGTCCCGCATTAGCGATCAATTACCCTGCTTTGGTTCCACTCGGCTCGGGCAAACTTCTGATCCACGGACCCTGGGCACGTGTAAAAACAAACATTGGATTCGAAACTATTTGAAAGAACTGTCCCAGTTCGTAACTGTTACTGAATGGTTCCAGTTCGCACCACAATACAGCATAAACAAGATCGAGTACATGTATCTAAAAACTTCTTAGTACACATCATACTTTATAAGCAATATATATATTTTATTATAACTGACCTTCCACCAGTCGCGCCGTTGTATTTTGTACAACACCCGACTTATTTCTCCTCTCTCTCGCTTCCGGAGTGCTTCTCCGAAAATTAGCTTTAGCTATTCCTCGAGATACTCCTCTATTTGCCGCCAGTAATTTTCCACTGTGATAAGAAGGATAGGTCTAAGACCATTATGTTCAATACAACACAGATGATCTAAATCACTCCTCGGAGACACTTGGTTAAACCAATATAGAATTACGCATTTCATATTTAGGACCAGCGAAAAAGACACATTTACGCAAAATTACTGCTTAAATATTCGAATTCGTCAAAAAGACACATTTACGCAAAATTTTTTTTTTTTTTTTTTTTTTTTTTTTTTTTTTTTATTTTTAATTTATTTATAATTTACTTTTTTTAAAATACATTTCTAGATAATTTTTATCTCCTTATTTTTTATCTTGTTGATATGATATGAATTAAAACCAGATTACTTAATGCCCACTGTAAAATATTTTAGTGTTTACAATAAATCGTTACAAAATATATTTATATTTTTTTTGTATTTCATTTCAAATAAAATTGTTGTCGAAATCAAGTTTTTTTTCCAAATTAAGGTTACCCATTTTATAGAGGCTAGTGCCCTAGGGAAGTCTCCCGCCATCGAATATAGTTTTAAATATTATACAATTTTACAATTTTAAATACACAAAAAAAAAAAAAATTAAAAAGAAAAACAATATATACATATATATATAGGCTATAAAATGGATATATCCACAAAGAAATAAGTCGAGGGAAAGTTATGTGAGAGTTTTATTGAAATAGTGACCTAGTCACAAGTTGGGATAGAACTGTGAAGTTTTGGAAAGTGAACGAAGAGGCAGGTAGGTTGACCCGGATGGTGGACTATGAAATCAGAAAACAAAATCTGACCGCTGAGCAATCTGCAAATAGGATCGGTATTGTCCAGCCTGGAAACGAAATTCGCTCCAGGAACCTGGAAATGGTTTTGTCTAGGGTTGTCGGAGGCTTTATCTCTCCCTGGGCGAGCGCTGCTAATTTCCGCAGTGTGTGTCACCTCCTAGCGTCAATAGGAGTCTAGGGGAACTTTTACAGCTGATATGGTCAAATAGTGGCGGCCGCTAATGTGCTGTCGCATATGTCGCCCGTCTATCGCCGCCTCTCTATCTCGTTTCAATTATTGTCAAAGCTCTGTCAATGATTATTCTCTCTCTCGAATTTCAGGCCTTGTTCTATTTAGACAATTCGCAATGGGCGAATAGTTTAAAAATAATATAATCTGTAATTAAATCTAAAAATAAAAATTATAGTTTAAAAATAACTAGCAAAACACACTTTTATACAAAACCTAACTAAAAAGCTAAGTGTGGTGAACAATTTGCAGCTGTCAGACCTTTTTTTTTATTTCAAGGTTGGAAGCTAATTTCTTTGTACTATTCGTGATTTTTTTGTATTTTTAACACAGTTTATCCAAAATCAAAAAACAATTTTTGGTTTTTTGACATATCTCTGAATAGGAATGGGCAAGTTTTTACGTTAAAAATCCTATGTTGCACAAAATGTAATGATCTCCAACTTTTAGTATATAACATTTTTTTGATTGAATTAGCCATTTCTTCGTTATAGACTCTAATACATGACCAAAATTAACTTTTTTAGGATGGCAAAATTCTTCGATGTTTGGCAATCAATGCCTAACTCTTAAATCAAATTCAGCTTAAGGGATGTTTTTAGACGCTCAATTCAATAAACTTTAATTTTGTAAATAAAACATTTTTCGATTGAAAACATTTTTCTATATGTTTTTTTTTTCCAAAATCTGAAAAAAGTTCAAAACGTTTAGGTCTTTTTGTTCCCCAAACATTTTCCCCCTATCTAATTTAGTTCGATTTTTGATATATTCTCAGGAACTTAAAATATATGTGGACCATATAAAAATGTAAAACCTACTACTTCACTTTATGCAAGGCAGACCCCATTTTGTGGGTAATTTAACTAGACTAAGTGAGAATATTAGAAAGTTGTGCAATTATTTTATTGTCAATGGTCCTTGAAACGTGTGCAAATCTTCAAGTAAATCTCATAGCTGGAAATCGGTGGAAATTACGATGAAAGATTCCGTTACATACAGGTGAAGCTAATAAAAGAGTATTAATAACGAATTCTATTTTTTTAAATGTCTACAACTGTATACGATATATAGATCAAGTATATGTGGGGAAATATGATTACAATAACTTTTAAAGATTAGCGAATTCCAGTAAGTGTGACCTGAAACATCCGTATATTGTAAGAATAGGAATCTGGTTTGGGCCAATCCAGCAGACATGCAGGACATTAGGTCATTGTCTGTTGTTTGTTTTTAAGGGCACCAAACTGCCCAACATACTGCAGTTAAACAAACTGCTGGTGTTTATTATTGCCAATATACTTTAAATTAATTATACTATTTGCATTGTAACAATAACAGCCAAACAAACATTACCATATAATCTTTTTGCATTGTAAAAATAAAAAAAAAATTGATAACGTTGTTCTAACCTAATAATAAATATGATTAATAAAAAAATAAATAAATAAAAATAGTTTAAAATAATGAACATTGGATAAAACTATAAAATCAAATTTTCTCGATACATTTTCTGATACTACAAATATACTGTTCACTACCACCCATGGCTATACAGAGCTGACGAGGTACCACACTTATCCATATCTCTCCTGTACTGAGGACAATCCTCGAAGATGTGTCTCATCGTGAGAGTAACTTTACAGAATAGACACTCAGGAGACTTTTCTAGTAAATGGCGTAGTCTATAAGGGTTTTACCAGTATTTTCGCAAAGTCCTAAAAGTCAATACAGACTAGGAAATGTTTCTTTGGTATCATTCGTCTCAAATAATATAAGAATCTTCATCGACTATTTTTATAATTATAACAATAATAATAAAGTTCTTTATTTATTCTGGGACCTTACGTCCCTTAGGAATAAAACAAAATGTACAGCCAAGGGCTTTCAGATCCTTAAAATGATATAATATTTTTAGAACAAAATAATAATACTAATTTTATAGTTAAATTTTAAATAAAATGGTTTAATTTTTTTATTTTTTTTTTTTTTTTTTTTTTTTTTTTTTTTTTTTTTTTTTTTTTTTTATTTTTTTTTTTTGCTCTAACCTTCCGAATAGTTACAAAAGACCGATTTACATAACGTTAATTAGTCTTATTTGGACGTATGGAGTTGAGTTATGGGCTCCACTAAAACATCTACAAATATACTAAACCATCTAATTCATCTCTTATCCAATCCTTACAATCCAGAATTCTTAGAAAAATTCTCAATGATCCTTATTATGTCACAAACAAACATATTGACAAAGATCTTTCAAAAGTAACCTTAATTTGTTTCGTTATTAAAGTGTTTATATCAGTCAAATTAAAAACCTCTTTGTTTAGAGACATTAGCTTGACAGTTTGGAAATTATAAATAATTTCACAACAATGTGCAACGATCTATCATCGAATACAGTGAGGTCCCTATACTCCTCACCTCCACAAAGCTCGGTATCGCTCTAGACAAAGGGCGAACTCCAGGTGACGTCCCATAGATGACCCGGGCGCAGATAAGCCGTGACCCTTGTCGGTGACCCATTGATGTCACAACGTTATCTTGTGACCCCCGTCTTCAATTCCTCTCCTGAGGGCGATAGGAAGCCACTCGAGCAGAAACTTCTTAGCATACCTTCGCGGTTATCTTCCCGAGGGTCGTGATAGGTATTATGACGTGGGGAAATCGGGTGATGTGTAATTGTGTATGAAGTGGTAGTTGCATGTGCTTCTTCTAGTGTAAATTGTGTATTAACATTATCTTTCGGTAGGTTCTTCATTATCCCTTGGCAAATAAAAAAAAAAATGGTGTATACTGTAATCAATCATGTCGCACTTGTATTTCTAATGTGACACTACTCAGAAATTTGCATTACAATAATGTAAAATTTCAAAGTTTTGTATGATAACGAATAAATTATACTTTAAATATCTTTTAATCTTAACCGCAAGTGAGATGTATCAGGTGGGATTTGAAGTAAATTTGATACATTTTTGACATTTCAAAGAAGACTATCGAGCATATTTTTGAGTTCTGTCACTATATTTATTTTATTTTAAGGTGCCGTGTACTGCAACATGGTCAGAGGCACTAGAAGCAAATTCTGGATTCCAGTTTACTTAATTTACTTAAATAATACTAAAGATCCCGCGACCCCAGAGTAACTTTAGAACACCAGGTTGATTATTTTGGAGGATTGTGCCTAGGCCAATGTTGAAGAGAGGTGTTCTAGTTGTGGGGTCACTTTAGAAATGCATGTACATTATGTTCTAAATGACCAAATTTACACGCGTGGAATGAAGTGTGCTCATTTTTACGAATATGATTCATAAGAAGCTGATTTTTTAATTTTATTTATTTAGTTGGCTAATTTGAATATAACAATATATTGAAGTTGGTGGATGTTGAATTCTATTTCTTTCTAAAACTTTCAGACTTCTTCTACATTTACTAGACAAACGTTCAAAGCTCCCTATTAATTAAAAAAGACTTATTTACATGACAGTAATTAGACCTATTTGGACGTACGGAGTTGAGCTTTGGGGGTCTACTAAACCATCCAATTCATCTTGTATCCAATCCTTACAATCCAAAATTCTAAATGCCCATTACTTTGTCACCAATAAACTTATCCATAAAGACCTTAATGTTCCATATTTTGCTGAGTTAGCCCAAACCAGATACCTATCCTTTCATCGTAAGCTCCATAACCACTCAAATACATTAGTTTCTCAACTTGCTTTTTACTCCATTCCCGATAATCCTCCGAGGCGTCTGAAAGGAAGATGACCTAGAGATCTTCTAAGGTAGAATTTGTGGTACTGATGAGTAGTTCTTTTCAAGTTTTGACATGTTATTGTAATCGTTATCAGGTCATTTACTTAATATATATATTTGTATAGTTATAAATTTCAATAAATTGATATATATATATATATATATATATATATATATATATATATATATATATATATATATATATAAATAAAAAAATATCTTAAAAAATCTTAAAAAAAAAAATCTTTCTCTAGTTTTATTCACATTTAATGGTATCAGATTGTTTAACGAGTGTTTATTTTAAATAGTGAATTTGTTTTTTATTTTATTTTAATTCGTTAAAAAGTAATCAACTTTAGATATATTAACATACATTTTGCTTTTCGAATTTCTATTTGAACTATAATAAAATTTAATTTAGCAAATGATACTTTTAGTACATCATTGATTATTTTACTCCATCATTCTTAAGATACAGTTTTTTCTTGTTTTTTTTTTATTTATTTTTAATATCTAATATATATATAAATATATTCTAACCATCCCATTTGGAGAATTTGGACAAAATTCTTTTTTTTTTACTTTCGAAGTATATTTTCCTGACTCCATATTTGATCAAAGGGAGTGGAATTATAATATATCATATCTTTCGAATCAGCTTACAATTTTTAATATGAGAGAATAATAAAAATAGTTATATTTAATAAATCATATAAAATTATTCAAATAGTAATTAGTTTATTCTAGACAGTCGAAAATACCAAATAATCTATATGAGTCACTGAACGCAAGTTATCACCGGGCACTTATGTATTTATCAATATCAAACTGATTATTTTAAGATATAAATTTATCATGAGAGTATCATATATAGTGTAAACAAAAATAAGTTCTAAAATTAATTTTAAAAAAAAGATTGTATTTAATAAGAAAATAAGTGTTTCCGCCCGGGATCGAACCGGGGACCTTGTGCGTGTGAAGCACACGTGATAACCACTACACTACGGAAACTGAGCAATCAGCTTCTGAAAGTGTTCAATGATTCATTGCGATAATTTACAATAACTTTAGATGTAAAAAAGGTGATGATTCGGCTTAAAATTATTATTAGTTCTGTAAAAGTGAAAAACTTTTCTAGAGCCATGCCAAGAACTGTATAATTAATTACCACTCTACAGATTTGTATTTACTTAAACTATTTTAAACCTATTGTAGTCCCAGAGGTACAAATTTTTTTTTTTTTTTTTTGACTTGTTCAGGAAACTTATACACATAGTAGCAATACTCTCCTGTTCTACTTTTATAATATATCGTTAATAAAACAAGTATCGAGATTTTATTCCATCGAACGTTTATTTGTAAATTTAAGTTTATATTATCGAAAACTGTTAACCTAACATTTTTTAAAAATATTTTACGAAAAAACTAATAATTAATGGTTTATAACTTAAATTGAAAGATTAACTAATAAATATTAAATTAACAACATATTGCAGAGCAAAATTAATGGTTATTGCTGCTATGTTTTTAAGTAAATATATAAACATCTCCTTAATATTGTAATATTAATTTTTTTATTTTTATTTATTTTTTATAATTTTTTTTTGTCAGGTTTCATTCGCAATATGGTGAGAGAGAAGTATTTGGACCTTCTGGATCCCTGCTTTATCCCAAGTTTGGGGTTACGTTTTAGTCAGCATGCGTGTAAACGTTATAGGTAGGTAAATATAAACATGTATTAAACTTTTTTTTACACCCCGAAGCTTTCTCCTCTATTCCGTCTATTTGGTGCCAGTACTTTTAAGGCATTTTCTATCTGGTAATTCATTATAAAATATTCTTCTTCCTGCACGAAGAATTCAGAATTAGAAGAATACAATACAAAAACGAAGAATACAGAGTTATATTTGTAAACGCTGAAGAATGTATATCTTTCAATTAGAATTAATGTCTTATTTTATAATTTTTTATTTAATCTATTTTTCATATTTTGTAATCTTTAATAAGTTATTGTTATATTGTGATAATATCCTAGTAAATTATCTGGTATTTTATCACTTCCTTTCTCCTTTCAAAAATTATATTTTAAAAGAATAAGTGAAAAATTATTCAATTACAACCTATTTCAAGGTTCTGCCATTAAAAATTTAATAAAAAAAATTCTAAAAAAAGAGAGAAAAAAAAAACCAGTGTCGCCAATACCTACAATAAAATGGCTTTTGTAATCAGGCAAGTCACGATACCTAATTTGTAGCCGGAGACTTAATTTTAACATGTAAAAGGCAATGGCTTTTTTATGTATATCTTTAATAATGAAATGGTACATTTCCCACTGCGGTCCCATTATGCAGGATTTAGCATAATACAACGTCTAAAATGGCACGCTAGTTCTTCGGCTAAGAAAGAACACCAATAGTTTAATTTCTTCTGACCCGTTTTTAGCTTGCGGCTGTTTTTAGCTATTTAGCATTCATGTGTTGTTTTATCTTTGTCTGAAATTAGTTTTGGTCGTTAATAAACAAACTTTATCTCTTGGTCTGCAGGTGCAGTTTTCAGCAAACAAAAAAGGTTCATACCAAAATCGATCAAATAGAAACTTTTAATATAATATTTTGATTGCAAGGATTCAAAGATTGGAGACATAAGAAGGTGAAATCTCAATGCAACAAATTTCCAAATTTAATTCTTCTATATACAGGCAAAAAGGTCCACCCAATTGATTTTTTTTTTTTCTTGGCTCTAAATTTCATTCTTGTTTAGGAGTTTACCTCCGTATATACTATAGCCAGGCCATATACAACGAATTAGCATCATTAAATTAATGCAAGCATTAATTAAAAAGCAATATTAAATTCATAAATTTAACAAGGTTTACATCAACTATTATTTTAATTTTGTTGAAGTTCCAATGATCTCTAGTAATTCAAATAATATTTATTTAGTTTTTTTTTGTTTTGAATTTCCTTATTTTACTATTGCTTTTTTTCTTTTCCTAGACAATCTATTGACTACAATCTGCCACGAATATACTGTGTAATTTAAGTGCTTCTAGACCTCGCTATAAATAACAATATGTCGAGGAACTTTTTTTCATTAAAATAAATAAAAGTTAAAAAAGCTTATACATTTTAAGATTTTTTTTTTTATTATTACAATTTATTGAAATTCAGAACTGTACAGAATATATGCATCAAGTAAATGTCTTAACTATTACAATAACGTGTCAAAACTTGAAAATAACTTTAATAAAAATTCTACACTAGAAGGTCTGGGTCTTCTTTTCAGACGCCTCGGAGGATCAGCGGAAATGGTGTAGGAAGCAAGTTGAGAAATTAGGGGATTTGAGTGGTTATGGAGCTTACTATGAAAGGATAGGTATCTGGTTTGGGCTAAATTAGCAACACATGGAACATTAAGATCTTCATGGATAAGTTTATTGGTGACAAAGTAAGGAGCATTGAGGATTTTTCAAAGGATTTTGGATTGTAAGGATTGGATACGGGAAGATTTTAAAAGTTTAGTTGAGCCCCAAAGTTCAACTCCAAAAGAGGTCTGGTAACTGTCATGTAAATGAGTCTTTTATGGTAAATTGGAAGTTTTGAACGTTTGTCTAGTAAATGTTGAAGAAGTCGAAAATGAAGGGCTGTTTCTTGTCGTTTTAGTCTTGTATGTGTATTCCAAGTTAAACGTTTGTCCAGTTGGAGTCCTCAATAGCGGATCTGTGCAACAGGGATCAGTGGGATATTGTTAAAGGATAATGTAGGACAGGAAGTCGTAGGTTTACGACAAAGGGTAAAGATTATTTGATGGGATTGGGGGGATAAGTTTATTGGTGACAAAGTAAGGCGCATTGAGGATTTTCCAAAGGATTTTGGATTTTTAAGATGTTGAATCATAGAAACAATGTACAAAATGTAAATAAAACGATTTACAAAAAGTCTATAGTATTCTCTATAAATAGTATTCTCCTATTTTCTGTAAGATAGAATTGATGGATGTCATGTGAGGAAAAATAGTTTCTGTGTCTGTAAGTCTGTAGTTGGTACCAAATGTGTAGTTGGTGGTAGTTTTAAACCAGATAACATACTTTTAAGGTTTGCCTCTTTCGTTCTGTACATAAATTATAAAGGTAAATCTTGCTGCAAATAAACACATGGTTGGATTAAGGTATTAATAACTTCCTTTAGTTGGGAATCATTGGCCGAGTTTCTTAGGAATGATGACTTATTCGCCAACTATTTTTAAATTTGTGTCCAGAGGGAACAGAAAAAATCGACCAGTAATATGAAAAACCTATACGACTTCCTATTCGCCTAATTGATATATGTTATCTATTAATGTATAATAAATTCAGGGGGCAAAATAAATTTACCTAACTGCTAGGACGTGGGTTCAAATCCCATCTTGGCGGGTTAAAATTTATTTCGTGGGGAACCCTCGAAATGAATCATGGCCTTCTCACCTTGGTTAGAATAGATTAGTATCCTGTAAGATGACCCGTCCATTCTGCCCAGTTAGAGTGCATAAATAAACAATCAACTTCCTTTAGTGTGAAGGTACAGATTGATTTAAGATTATATATACAAACATTTAACATGTACTTAACACTTTTAAAATTTTTGTTGATTGTTTTGAAGAAGAATGAAATATCACGGGGATTTACATTAGTGTTCCTTAAATGACCAATACGCAGAATACATATTTTCGTACGTTTTTTGATTATCTGCACTATTAAATACGGAATTAAATTCTCACTTTATAAGGTATACACTAATACTGCTGTTAAAACTGATATTAATTGAGTTGGTTAGAGCAAAGCACAGAAAAAAAATTGTGCCCCTCGTGCTGATAAAATTCAAGGGAACGAAGGGCAGTGACGGACAGGTTGATATTCTAAATCTAGATGTAGAGCAAGTGGGTTGTGAACTTCTAATTGATACCAGCATGAACGGGAAGAAGAATGCAGGACATCATAACGACCCATTGTTCGGGTTTGAGTATCGCATAAACATACAGAGACGATAAGGGCCTATAAAGCGGCAACTATCTAGCCTTTTCCAGATTGCATCTCGGGACTATTTTTCAAAGATGACGCCTCCGAGGAGAAATTAGTCCATGACGATGGAAGCTTTGTTCTAGAAGTTCATTAATATTGTAATTTGTGAACTGCTTTGGTGGAGATGTACTGATGGAGTATCTCTCTGACTGATGGATTTTAGTTTTTAAATTGATTATCAAATCTAAAAATTAAAAAAGAAAACTTAAACAGATCATTTTTCAAATACTCAAAACTTAGAGCATAGTTATTGTCCCCTGAACTACTTCATTTACACACCTTTAAAGTTGATCCTCCTTTATTATGAATGGGGGAATAAGATTTTTACGATTTATGAAATATTTTCTATTACTATTGGTAATTTTTATTCGAAGACTAGTTAGATTAGACTAGGCAAAATCTTGAATAATTTTGAAAATATTTTATTATTTACACTGATTCAATGATTTAAAAAAAAGTTCTCAATTATTCTAAATCAATGTTTAAATGACAAGATAAATATTTCACATAGTCCTATTTTAAATTTACTTTCAATAGGAAAAGAAAAAAAACCGACGTCATAGGAAAAACCTAAAACTAATCTACGAGATCGTATAACCTAAACTAATCTAAAATGTAGGAATCAAAATACATTTACATAAATACCCAACTCCTTTTTTCTTTGTTTTACAATCAATCTACAATATGTTCTGATATGTTTTAAATGATATCCATTTTACCACCTTAAGTAAATATCATCATGTTAGATTTCTTGTCTTATTTTTTTTTTTAATTTAATTTAGATATAATTTGGGTAACAAACTGCTGATGACTCGAATTTTTTTGTATGGTTTTAGAACTTAAGATGAATGTTTTACATTTAATTCTAGTCTTCAAATTGAAAATTCTAATAGAAGGGGCAGATAATGTATCCTAAATGTATTTTATATTATTTTAAACAATAATTATATTTTCCGAATTTTTTTTTTTTTTTTTTTTCCACTCTAGTCAACAAATGTTTTTGTAACTTTTTTTTTCTATGGTGCCCACCTACATTTCTTTTATAACTACATTAAAAAGATCTTTGTAACAGAATAATCATAACTAAAATAGTACCAATTTAAACATAATAAAAACCATGGTTAATAAAATGGTAGGTGGTAATCTTAGCCAAGTCCAGTAAATAAATTGGCAAGTTCTGGTTAATAATCATGTAACTTAAAAATTGGTGCTTCAGTAATTTAAATTTTCTGGAGTCAATTAGCCTGCTATTTTGGGGATGATGTCAAATTCGTTATAAAAACTGGATTTACAGTACAAGTTAAAAGTTTAAAAGTGCTTCCCTGAAAAGATGCAGTTTTAGGCTTACCAACAGTGACTGTAGTCCAGTTAAAATAGGAAGATCAGAGGAACTTAAAATACTAGTTCCAATTTTTTCAGAATGTCTAGGGGATGGTCCCTTGAACTAGAACAAATAAAGTCCATCCAAATTCCGGTGCTGCTATGGGGAAGGGGGAGCTTTAAATGTTTCATTTTCCTGTTTTTCTCTTATAACTCGAAAACAGTGCTTTTTATTGGAAAAATGTCCCGTACAAAATTAAAGCTTATTAAATTTTCTACAAGTTTGGTCATACACATTTTTACGAAAAACTGGAATGTTTTCGTGCTACAGGCTCCGGAAAAGTTTTAATTTTTGAAAAAAATGTTTTTGAATCCTGTTTTTTGTGTATTTTTGTCTTCTGGATCCTCACTCGTTCATTTTAGAGGAAAGTCGCAGGGTAAAACTTGTACAACAATAAAGATTCAACGAGAAATCTTGATATCCTAATTAAATTTTGATGTTCCATTCAACGGAAACACAAACAGCTGAAATTGATAACTTATGTTTTACACCTAAAAGCTGGTTAAATTTACTATTAGACCCAACATACGAAATTTTGATCAAGTTATGTAAAATACACATTCCGGGACGCTAAAAAACCCGTACTGTTGTGAAATCTAAGTTTTTTGCCACATTATTCGCTATAAATCCAAAACAACTCGGCCGATTCAATATTTCTTTCTTTCATACCAAAGCTGCTTAATTTTACTATCTAGGTTTTTATAAGATTCGGTTTAATTTTTGTTTCTAAAACCCTTAAAATTCTGACATATAACTTTATTTATATAATCTACATATACAATAGGTGTTCTACAGAGACTTACCCGATGTGGATATAGCTAGAGGAGACAGGAGCTGGATGTAGGAACCACCGGATCGTCTTATTGATCTTTAACAATCCCTTCAATTAGGCGACTCCTAACTAATTGCTTCTCCTCGTCTTTGGAATAACTTCTCAAAGGCTAACTCCGATGACTTCAGCATTGTGTAGTACGTCTTCCTGGGAGGTAAACTGCTACAGGAATGCTAAGGTGCATTTGAGTATCTGCTCAATCATATTCAAGAATCCTAATGAAAGAATTTCGAGCAGTAATTCATTGGTCTACTAACAATTCCAAATACGTGGTTGAATTTTAAATTTTTAGCTTAATCCAAAATCACCAAAAGTTTTTCTTTTTATTTATAGCTTTAAAGGCATATATGTATTTTCATAATCCACTTGAACTATTCATTTCATTTATTTTTATAATGCAGTGCCGCTTATCAACACAGATAAGGTAAACCATACAGTTATTGACACCCTTAAGAAAATATAAATATTCATACTATAATCATAGATAGAAGAGTTCAATAGAGTTGAATTTTACATTTAGTTTTCATCAATTACTACACTTTAAGCTAAACAAGAAAGTTCACACCAAAGATTATTACTTTTTTTTTTCATTTATTGATATTTACAACTGTACAAAATAATATACAACAAGTAAATGTGTTGACAGTGAATACAATGGCATGTAAATAACTTGTGAAGAACTACTCACTTCAATAAAATCTACACTAAAGGGTCTCTAGGCCATCTTCTTTTCAGACGCCTCGGAGGAGGATTATCAGGGATGGAGGAGGTAGCAAGTTGGGTTTGGACTAGTCGAGGATTGGAGTGGTTATGGTGCTTACTATGGAAGGATAGGTGTCTGGTTTGGGCTAAATCAGAAACATATGGAACATTAAGATCTTTATGGATAAGTTTACTGGTCACATAGTAAGGAGCATTGATCTTTATGGATTTTTCGAAGGATTTTGGATTGTAAGGATTGGATACGAGATGAATTGGATGGTTTAGTAGAGCCCCAAAGCTCAACTCCGTACGTCCAAATAGGTCGAATCACAGTCATGTAAATGCGTCTTTTGTAATTAATTGGGAGCATTGAACGTTTGTCTAGTAAATGTTGAATTAGTCTGTAACGACGGGCAGTTTCTTGTCGTTTTAGTCTTGTATGTGGATTCCAAGTTAGACGTTTGTCCAAGTGGAGTCCTAGGTAGCGGATCTGTTTAACAGGGATTAGTGGAATATAAGATTATTACTAGAATATATTTTACAAGATAGTGACAATAAGTAGTGTAAAATCAGTTATTGACACCCTAAGGATATCTTTTAAAATACGGACAGAATTGAAAGTAAAACCGTTGAGTTGTAGGATTTAGAAGGAATTTTATTTTATTTTTATTTATTTTTTTATTTTATTTTTGTTAAATATTCGTTTTATTAATTAATTATTAAAGTTAGGGTGTCAATAGCCATCTAGGGTGTCAATAACTGTCTGATTTACCCTATATGGTTTAGGCTAATGCCTTTAAGTTCATTTTCCTTTAATGGAAAAAAAATTAAATTAATTTTCAATACATAATTTTAAACAAACGTTTTAATGTTTCTAGCAACAATGTCGATTGCCATCAGAAAAACCTTAGATTAAACAATTTGAAATTTGTGTTTAAAAGAAAAAAAAAAAATCTTCAAGAGGCGTTAAATAAAGGCAACAGGATTTTTTGTTTTATTTCAAATTTAATTATATTTTTATAAAATAATTCTCTTTTTTTTTTCAACAAGGAATATCTCTGAATCTATGAATTGAGGAGAAAACCCCAAAAGGAAAGAAAATGTGAAGGCTTGTAAAAAAAAAAAAATAACGTATATAGAGAGACAGGGAGAGTGGGGGAGATATTAAGCTTTTAAATTTACTGATTTTTTTAATTTATATATTTCACTTATATATATATTGTATATTTTATATTATTTCTGTAGCGTAGTTCTTTTCTGTCCTATCTTTTCTTTCTTCTTTTTTCTTTTATATATTTTTTTACTGTACATATTGTTTTAACCTAATCATTAAGCCATCTATATTACACTTAATGCCCACATTTTTGCAGATTGTAATAATTACTCAATAAAACTTTGATTAAAAAAAAGATAAAGAAAATTGCTGATATAGTTTCAGGGTCGTCCCAAACTTTTGAGCGCCAGTGTATATGTATTTTCTTAATATTTGGTACACTTAATAATTAATACGTATAAATTATTTTAATTTATAGAAAAAAGACTGTGTTAAAGAACAAATCTTGTGGACAACGATATTCCACATTTGAAAAAATATTACTTATAATCTTAGCGCCTGTTCTGGAAGAACTATTAAATAAACATAAATATGTCTTCCATAAAAAAAACGGATTTATATATTCTTAAATAAATAAACGATTAATAAAAATGTAAAATTTAAAACAATTTGTTATATTTACTGCTAGAAATCAATCTTTGCTTAGTACGAACTATATACTCGAAATTGATTTAATTATACTCGAATTTAAACCTTCCAATGCAATATACTGGCGAGCTTAATATCACTGAGACCTCTTAAGATTGAAATCTATTAATCAACCAATTCATTTACAAAAAAAACCAGCTATCGGTATAACTTTGTATCCGTTTTACTAAAATTTACCACACAAACCTATAAGGGTCTTGGGATCAATTCTTGGTAAGGTATGATCATTCCTCCGTAATGCGGAGGTCCATATAAGGTAGATTTTTTTATTTTTCAGGATCTTCTTTTACTCCATAAACTACCTTGTATTTTATTTAGTTTGTTAATCCACTTTTTTTCTTTTAAATTAAATATTTATTTTTTTTATTACCTTGAATATATTGATATCTTAAATTCAAATTAACTAAATAATTAAAAATTAAAAAAAAAAATAATTGTCTTAAAACTATAAAAATTTGTTTCCGCCCGGGATCGAACCGGGGACCTTGTGCGTGTGAAGCACACGTGATAACCACTACACTACGGAAACTGACATGTCAGCTGATTGAAGTAATTAATACCTTAAAGTGGTAATTGACAAAAACCAAAAAGTAATAAATAGATATTTTTATGGGGAAAAAAACTACAAAGATAATAATTAAGTTAATAATTTTTTTTTCTAAATTTTTTATATGACCCATAATTTTTTACAAATAATTAATACAAAACCATTAATATTACATGTAAATTAACTAAAATATAGAGGGAAAATAATTTAACTGCTATATTTATAGGCGATATAGGACTATTAGTAAGTTCAAAATATTAGTAAATTCAGCGCTAAGTTCCTTAATGTCTGAATCCGGTTATTTTCTGTATTTGATCGAGTGATATAAAAAAAACCCTGAAAGAATAAATTATTGAAAAGCTAATAATGGGTAATCTTTACAAGATATTGTAATATTTTTTTACACATTTATTCGATATATATTGCCTGTTGAAAATCAGAGTGGCGTAAACCCGAAATCATAAAACTTGAGAAAACACCGTTTTTGACCTTTTGTAAAACAGCTCCCGTTTTAATTTCGTTTCTTTTCTCCTTATCTTTTCCTCTCTAATTGTGTATATTGCGCTTTATAGGCAAGGCGTTGAATTAACTTTTTTTAACTTTTTAACTCGTGCACCAAAAACATCATCCAAGAGTCGTTTGTTTGTCTTAGCTCGAAAATAAATTTTTTGTAGTTTCGCCACTACGATTCTCAACAAGCAATATATTGAATACAATTGTAAATAGCAACAAATAAATAAGACAAAACTGTAGCCTTGAGAGACTGGAAGTCTTGGAAAGGAGAATTTTAAGGAAGATCATGGTTGCAGTACAGGCTGAAGATGAATGGAAACTGAGAAGCAACAAATAAGTCTATCAGAATGTGGGAAGAATCTTAGAAAATTCAAAAGAGGAGATTGACGTTTCTCGGACATTTGTACAGAATGAACGAAGACAGATTAACAAGACAGGTATTTAGATATCATATTTACAAACACACTAGCACCCTCTTTTATGTAGTTTCTATTTCTAGTACTATTTAGGAGGGACTATAAGTCTAGTAGCAAAGAGCGGACAACATTTGCATACAAGTTATGCTAAATCCTGAACCCCTTGGGATGGAAACGGTAAAGGAAGGAAGTCGAAGATCTGGCTGCGGTGGGGTTAGGATTCCAAGGCTGAGGGATATTAATTATTGCAAAGTAAGGTCCTAGGTAATTGATCGCTGGGAGTGGCCCTAGTGCTGTGACAATAGTCCCCGCAGCCCCCCTGGCATCTTATTCACCCCCCCGGGCCCCCTCCCCCCCACCGGTCGTGTACATTCCGCTAGATATATGGAAGTGGGCACAGCTGATTCAGGCCTCGTCCATTAGTCCATGCTAATTGTTAACGTCTTTAGTGCCCTCTCTCGGAGGATGTCCTTTGTCTTTGTTCCTCCTCTCAGGAGCGGTTTAAGGGAATAAACAACATTGTCTACAGGCCATGATACAAAATTAACCGCCTTACATCTCGTTTAAACGTCTGAGCATGATGCTGTCAGTATATTATATTTATAACTTGTAAATTATGTTTTAATTTTTGAAACTGATATGTTTCTTGGCTAAGGTTCTATACTTTTTTGGTGTAAAATTTTTTTCACATTAATTTTGACACAGTCTTGATCCATTGGTGTTGCTCGGATCGAAAATTTATAACAGTTTCCGTAATCGAAATTTAACCCGGTGTTGGTGGCTATGTGAGCATTTCCTTCACCCCTCTAAAACATATTTAATAAGTTCGTCAGGATTTAACTTTCATCACTGATTCTTGTCATAGCTTGAGTTTAGGACATTTGCGAGTAGGAATATTTTGTTTCTAAATAAAACGGATGCAGTTGGTCAGGATATTGGGAGAGTTTTACTGAAAATTTCCATGTCCACACTCCTCAGTCTTGCTTGCTTGGCTTGTTAGATAAAAAGCCAGTTGACAAAATAAATTGTAAGTAATTAGTTGATGAATCGTCGTGAATTGTATTTATATTATTTTTCGATCAGTTACTAGGAATCTGAAATTTTTATTATTCCAGATTCTTGTTCGTGGCTACTCGAAGCAATACAAAATAGATCTGGTATAGTTGTGCCGAAGAAATAAAAAAAACAAAAACAAATTGTAAAAAGTGTTATGTTCCAATTCACAATAAACATACTAAATATACTTGTAATAATTGTATAGAAATAGAAATACATAAGACACATTATAATGTAAATAGTATAATATTTAATTTTTTTTAAACAATAAATCTTTGTAAATTTGTTAAAAATATATTTTTAATCCTTATGCTCCATACTCAAATTATTGATACATTATTATGACATTTGTTTACCATTTATAACTACATATTTGGCAACATAAAACTGCATTTTTTATGAAAATCCAAGAAGTGAGGGAAATATTTTTTTATATATAACATTTGTCGCTAGGACCTGAAGCTAAGGGGCTATATTGATTAGAATAAAAAAAGTTACGTTTTCCTACATTTTTTAGGTGTTGGGGCTTTTTTGACACACTCTAAATCTATTGATGTTGCTTGCCTCAAAAATTCGCTGATAGTTTCCTGATTAAAAGTTAGATGGAAAATATTTTTAGTTGTATTATATTTGTCGCTAGAAACTACCGTTTAGGATCTATAATGGCTTAAATGCAAAAATCATGTTTGAAACCCCTATTCTTAAGTGTATCGGTTTTTTTAAACAAATATTATATCAAATGATAGATTAGTAGGAATTTTTGTGAATCTAGGAATTAATGCGAGTTCCTGATCCTGCTCTATATAACACCGTACCTTTGTAACCTCTCTAGAATCGTACACGCCATCTATCAGTCGATTTTCAAATTTCACTGAGGACCACATGTTTATCGCTGTATAATAAAAATTTATTTGAAAATCAGTTAATTTTATTATTGCTTTACCTCCCTTGAAGTAAGAAGATGATAGTTGAAATTTAGTACAGATTGGATCAAAAGCTTTCGTGGTTAGTGATCACAAACGGAAAATGACTTGTCCTTTTATAAAATAGTATATTTTTAAAATTAAGATTGGCTAAATAATTAAAACAAATATTGAATAATTATTTAAATTATTAAGAGTTTTAAGATTTATGTTAAAAATATAAAAATAATTGTTTCCGCCCGGGATCGAACCGGGGACCTTGTGCGTGTGAAGCACACGTGATAACCACTACACTACGGAAACTGACATGTCAGCTGATTGAAGTAATTAATACTTTAATGTGGTAAAATTAATTTTTTTTTTTGTATTGAAAAGTTGTAAACTGAAATTTACAACTGTACAAAATATATACATCAAGTAAATGTGTTGATAATGATTACAATAACATGCCGAAACTTGAAAAGAACTACTCATAAGTACCACTTCAATAAAAATTCTGCACTAGAAGGTCTCGAGGCAATCTTCTTTTCAGACACTTCGAAGGATTATCGGGATAGGAATGGAGTGGGAAGCAAGTTGAGAAAAAATATTTGGGAAAAATTAAGGACCATTGAGGATTTTATTTTGCAATATTCACTGACAACCATGCCACCCAATTGATTTTTTTAATTTTCTCGGCTAAATGTTTAATTTTTAATGGGTCCCCATATACTTTAAACATAGCATATGAAACGTTTAGGATTATTATAAATTTTAATTAAATTAAAAACAGCAGTATTTGAAAATATCACCAAGCAATTTAAAATTTACAAAATTTTAATTAAGTAAGGTTCATCACGTCTTGCATTCGATGGGCAACAATTTTGAAAAATTTCTTGAGGGATATGCCTTATCTATTGTTAGACTATAATAAATCATATTATTTTAAAATTTCGTAACTTTTTTTTTTTTTGTAATATTGCTTGAATGAAAATCTATATATATAAATCCCAAAAATATCAAAATAATATTTATTTTTTATTAATATTACTTTAGTGCAGGTGTTATTAAACAATTACCAATAAAACATATGTTCTAAATTAATCTATATCTCCTTAGTTTTTTAGGAAGGTTTTAAGAAGAATAAAATTCCGTAAAACGATTTCAAATTCATTTTGATGTTTCAGGTTTATATGTAGGTATGTTATTAAAATAACATTTAATTAGTAATATTTGTTAAGAGTTTAACCATGAATAAATTGAATAATTAAATTTTTACTTATAAAATTTACTTTTATAAAACAAAACTAACCGCAAAAAATACTGAACCAATCTTTACCAAATCTAAACTACATCATCTTCTTAGTTGAAAGAAGGTTTAGCAATAAGGAAATTTACATATTATCAATTAAATTGTTGCTAAAAAGAGATAAAAATGTGGTACGCAGTAAATTTTGAAAATTGGCCGATATGTGGCGAGTGCCATTTAAGAGAGGTTATAGCGGTACAATGTTATATAGAGCTAGAAATTGATAATAAAATTGGTTTAATTCAAATAAATTGTTATAAAAAAAAAGCTATAAATATTTAGTGTGACGTGTGGATACTAGGGATGTTTAATAATCGAACGATAAGTTGTTAGCACCATTCTGCAACAGAGTTTGCAATGGTAAAATTATTAAACCCATCTGTGCCAAATTTTAACTACAAAATTTTCATAGTTCTAGGAAGATTTTAAATAGTATAGTTTACTATAATAATTCTTTAGGTAATAGTCGGCTTACGAGCCACCACCAAGTTTGATCCTTACGCTTCACTTCGAGTTTAAATCTATCGATAGTTCTTTCCTATAACCTCACATGTAAGCAAACCTCTGCAGGTTCAACTTGGATTGTGTTGTTTAGTCTGTTATATTGATATTTAGTCTTCTTAAATGTAAATAGGTGAAACAGAAGTTAACAAAATGATTTTCATAAAGGATTAAGTGTTTTATCAATTCATGTTTTCTTATTTCCTCTTATCTAATGTGTAAAAGTGTTACAAAACTTAAGAACATTAATTTGTACATGGATTTGGTGTTTTATATATTTTGATTTGTTGTATCAATTTAAGTGATAAAATTTCAGTATACATATTGTTTTGAATGGATTCTTTGTCATCCATAATACTTAATGCCCTAAAGTGAGACAGATTCTATAATTAATTCAATAAAACATAAAGATCTAAAAATAAATGTGAGAAAGTATATCATAGGTTTCATATTTTTTTATTTTCACTTCCCTTAAAAATAATATAGCAGAAAATATAGCAGAAATTAACATCCTAACTTTCAACATGGATTCTGTCTTATATTATATAATTCCTTATAACATGGAGAATGGACAGTGTGAAAATAATCATAGATTAAGAGGTGTACTGTTGGTAATAACTATTGGTGTAATTTTATAGATTAATGTATTTTTTTTTTAATTTAGAAGCCTGATGATGGAGTATTTTCTCCGAAACATGTAGCTACAAATGTCAAACAAATAGGAGTTATGTTAAATAAATTCTTATTGATTCTGCCTTTATATATTTATAATATCTGTGGCACCTGTGCATAGTGGGCTAGGTATATTGAAGAAACAATGCTCAATTGCATTCTTCAATACAAGACTTTTATAGATAAACAAATTATTCTTAGTTAATCAACTATTAGTAAAGTTCTTTAATTATGAGAGCGGGCGAAGTCGCTACGGGGAAAGCTAGTAATTAATATTTTTAACATTTCTAATACGTTTCTCTGTATACGGAGACCATCATCAGAATAAAACTTTGAGTCAAGAAAATAATTGGGTAGAATGTTTTATCTGTCAGTGTACCTGAATCACAAAATAAAAATTTTTAATATGCACGAAGAAGGGCTCGCCATTTAGCCTGGTAAAGCTGATCATTTAGTTGGATAGAAAATCTGTAGTAACCAAGCGTTAGTCATTTCTATTAATCACAGAATCCAAAGGGGAAGGAAGGTAGCAGGTGCTGATAATGTGGAAGTGGTCAGTGGTCATGGCCCTGAAACAGACCAGTGCCGTATGTGAATTTATATATATATATATATATATATATATATATATATATATATATTATATTTTTTTTTACAAAGTTAAATTGTTTTTAATGTTAAGAAGAAGAGGAAGGTATATCAGTAGTTATAGTCATAATTAACCTTCTACTAGTCGCACAAAGTGCAACAACCTGTTTTTAATCCGTTTATGTACATTTTTTTATTAAATCTATTAAATAAAATATTTTTTCCATTCTATATTTACAATAAAATATATGTACAGTATATTATCTGAGAGAATAATAGTTTGAACGTAAATGAAAATAAGTTTATGAAAATAATAAAGAACATATTTATAAATAGATAAAATTTTATTTACAATATTACAGTAAAATATAACTATGCGCACGTCTAAAATGTTTTTTGTGGACAACTATTGTAAAAGAAGTTTTGAGGAATGATTTTACTTATAAAATGTAGAAATTTCTAGGCTCTTTCCCATCTTCATCTCCATCTCTACCCTCAACATCGGTTTCTGTATCATGATCTAGAACATTTTCTATTTCCTCCTCACTCAGATCTAAATTTTTATTTGATTGCCTGGTTCGTTGTCCTTCCTCGTTGAGCAAAATTCGAAAAAAATCATCTAATTTTACAGGTTTCTCTTTAATGAAAACTATCCGAATAATTAATACTTCGCTCACTAAAACAATCAAAAGCAAAAATGCCAAAGAATCATACTGACATTATGCCAAATCCAGCTGATTGCCGTGAAAGGGACGAGAAAATGTCATAACGCGGCCGCTTGTTGTATTTTGTGCAACACAGAGAACTAAATATTTTCCATGCAGGAAACTATCCCTCCTACAACAGCGGAAAATAACTGGCAGCAAATAGAGGAGTATCTCGAGGAATAGCTAAAGCCAATTTTCCGAGAAGTCACTAGAAGCGAGATAGACGTAAAACAAGTCTGGTGTTGTACAAAATACAATGGCGCGACCGGTGGAGGGTTAAGGGAGTTATTTATTGATTTAAAAGATAAGGGATTTTTCTTTACAGTTTGTTTGATAACATCTTTGGTTACTCTTTTCACTTTATGTTAGTTTAAAGATCGATTGTCGTGAAGTTCTATTCCAAATAAGTTTTTATGAAAGAGTAGAAATACAGGTTATGTTCAACTAAAAAACTCAATTAGCCAATTCAATCATTCACAAACTTAGTAATTAGTAGTTTAGAACACACAGCATAGTATAGAAATTATGTTTTCAAATAAGAATGAAAAATAAATATTTATCAGATTCAATTTACATACAGACTCCTCGTTTTAATCCTCAATGCCAGGTAAATAAATTGTAGAAACTTAAAATGTGTTTCTGTGGATTTTTTTTTTTTCACATCTTGAGTTGTTTCTTTTAGAACAGCAACTAAATGCGAATTATAGAGTATAATTGTAGTAACAAGTAACAGTAATTTAAAAGATGCAACACCAGAAATAATCAAAACTATTGAATGATATATTTCATTTTATAAGATGATGTAAGTTTTCTAAGGATAATGTGTAATATATATTTGTATAGCAATAAGAATATATGTAGCACTAAAGAACTTAAAACGTGTCCAGCGGAGACAATGACTCTATTTTCGTATATTTATAAACCGATTATGATCAACTTAAAACTTATTTTGATTAAAATTACGAAACTCAATACAATAGAGCCTGCATAGACCTAATTCTAATAAAATCTTGACGATGAAACTTCATTATGATTCCGTAGGCTTCTTCAATTCTAAAAATATTCACCTTAAAAAAAAGAAGATGCATACATGGAACTGATTAATTTCTGAAATTTGACAATAGAAAAACACGGTGTCCACATATCAAGAAAATAAAGGAAAACCTTCATCCACAGGCTTAGACTTCTCTATTTACATATCTTTAGCCTCAAAAAAAAAAATGAACACCTATACTTACATACTCACTGAACGGGCATATTGTTCAGTACGAGCAGCTAAAAAAAAATACATATAATTAACTCTAAATTTTCCAGAAAAAAATATTCGGGTCGATGACAAAAGCACCCTTGTACCTTGGCAGTGTTACTCTTCATACTGACCTTTACATCCCAACTTTAATTAACAAATATGGATCTACAACAAAATATTCCACTAAAAATTAAATGGGCATAAAAGAGATGTTCACCACGCAAATACCAGAAAAGGAGTTGGATGAGGAATGTCCAGACTAAAGACTAAATTAAAAAAAAAAAAAAAAATCAAGACAGAAGGAGGTGGATTCTGCTCCCCCTCAGACTTTCATATAGATTCACGGATTTTCAGTTTTTAAATAAAAGATGTGAATAAAGATAAAAAGGTCCAAAGAAATTGTGAAAAGGGATTGAAAAGAATTGTTTGCTAGAAAACGAACCTTAACCCTTAGCAGAAACATTTTATCTCGTAAAATTACTAATAAATTAAGTCATAGCCATAAACCAAAGGAAAAAAAAACAGTAACCTCTCATATGAGTGTCCTAATAAGAGCGAAATCAGATTGAGGAGGAACCATAATGTTTTTAGAAGGATTGATTTCGAAGGTCCATCGAGTAAATGAGGGTTTTTGAAGAGGGCAATTGAGGAGACCGGATGTGGAGTATCAGCTAAAAGTTACTCTTCTGAGAACTTTTCCCAGGTCACAAAGAAAAAAGAGAAGAATAAGAAATGGGCGGAGAGGAAAGAGGTTGGAATGAGTGCTATAACTCCTTCTGATTGCCACCACCTCTTCACGGGTCAACGGAGCCCTTTGTCGCTGGGTTCAAGAACACCGACCACTGATCCTCTAGTCCTCAGCCAGCTGTGAAGTCGTCGCTTCTTATGTCGTGCCATACCGCTGAGAGTAGTTACGATCTAGTCTACAGGGTAGCAGCCCTTAGTAGCTAGAACATTACAATCTGCTATGTTATTCGTGACCCAAAAAAAAAAAAATTAGATTTATATTCAAACGGGAATTTGAACTGCAAAGATGGCACTAAAACGAGAGGATATGTCAGTAAAGTTATAGAAATTCCACTTGAAAAGCTATATTTATATAATTATCAAATATCATTTGGACTATCATAATGAAAAACAAACAAAGGATTAAAATTAGGATTAATGAATTATATGTCGCCTTCATTGGAATTTTTATATTCAACGACTAGTTTCGAAACATCGACAGTTTAATCAGACCTAAAAACATCAAAACGTCAATATGTTGGTACACAGATTATAAATGATAATTTTTAAAATTTAAGGCAAGAAATCAAATATGTTGATACTCATTTCAGAAGGCAAAGCGGGAGGGCTTCTTAAAGGTATTAGGCCCTTGAGTAAACTGGGTATTAATAGAAAGAAAAGAGGGTTAGTTAGCTAAATTATCAGTTAAATGGCAATCGTTTTCTGGTTTTCCCTGTGAGTTTTCGGTTTTTTCTGTTCCTACTAGAAACAAATGTAGAATGGGACTATTGGAAATATTAACCATGTTATTTCAATAAAAAATTAGATTGATGAGGCATTAGCAGACTGAGAAGTTATTAAGGATGTAGATTGTAATAAAGTTGAGGTATGCAGTCAGTGATACACAGCAATTAAAAATTATATAATTTATAATATTAACATTTATTTTTAATTGCTGTGTACCCATCACTGCATAACCCAACAAACTGCAACTTAAAAAAAAATATTGATTTTATTTATTTTAATGATTTGCAAATATTTTATTTTATACTGTTTTCTAAGTAATAATTAGTTTCAATCCACAGTTTTTATTGAATTTATAATTTTTTTTTAATACTATAAATGATCTTTCCGCCATCCTTTTATTTCAATATATCATGTACAATTGTTAGGTTGTAACTTAAATTTTGTGAAACTTTTATATGAAAAGTGACCAAGTCACAAATTGGAATATAAATAAAAATTTGACAAGTGAACGAAGAGTTAGTTTGACCTAGAAGGATGACTATGAAACCATGTCATTGTATTACCTTGTCCACACATTTATTTGTATATATTGTATATAATTGTAAATATCAGTAAATAAACAAATAATAAATTTATGATTTGTTGTGGAAGGAATTAACTTACAAAGTAAGATCGGATAGTAAGTCCGAAATGATTGTTTAACAAAACAGATATTCAACTATCTCCGGAAGAAGACCACTACAGCATGGATTAAAGACCTGCAACAGTTGAACATTGCAGAGTCAGGTTTCAAGCTGAAGGAAGACAGGCAGACCTAAGAGAAGTGGACAAACGTGGACAGAAGATCGAAAGAAGCAGGCCAGTGAACGCATTAAAGAGTACTGGAGATAAAAGAAACTGAAGGCAATGCAAAGGAATAAGAGGTAATGAAGTTGTAGCGTAATCCTGAGTGGTAAATTCGAAAAAATATAATAAAATAAATAAAATTACTATTATTTTTTCTCTTGTTATAATTATAAAATATGCTTATTTGGATTTCGATTAATGGTACATTCTAGAAACGTATGTAAGATAAAAAAAGAAAAAGTCAATTGAACCACACACATTCTTAATTATAGGAGTTTATCATTTTACATGCGCTTAAGTATAATTTTTTAAAAATATTTTTTAAACTCAGACAGGATTTCAAGGACGAGATTTCTTCCTAATCCCTGTTCTTCACGCTTCGATTAGTGGAGTTGATTCGGAATGCGAGAGATGACGGAACTATCTCGATCGATTCCAGTATAATAAGCACCTATTAGCAAAACTGGGAAGTCACTCACGGCGCCGACTCCCATTCTTCGAGAAACGGCGGATCCTGGAGCAAAGTAAACAGACCACGAAGTACCTCCCCGAGCATACGAGTGCGATAACTAATAGCCGAGCTACGTGGGAACGCCGTGAGATGGAGATCTGAACTCCTATTTATATAGAGTTGGCCGACCTATCGTGATGCTTCGGCCATATGAAGATACAGTCTAGAGTCACGGCGACACAGTCCTGTTATTAGAAGTATCCATCAAAGATTTTAAACAGTTTCATTAGCTTTTCGTGTTCTCCTCTCTATTTGCGGACCTCGGTCGCTATCATTAGTTCTATTCTTTGATACTTTATTAGGAGGATGGGGTGATTGTGAGTTTAAAATAAAATATTGTTTTTCTATTTTATAAATAAACCTCATTATGTCATAATTAGCAGATGTGACAGATGGTTTTATCGTAGGACAATCTGTCTCCTAAGAATAACAAAAAAGTACAATAAGGTAATAGTCTGGCTACAATAATCGATTATTAACAACATTATAAGTTACAGAAGTAAAAAAGAAATCGTGAAAAGAGATATAAATTAAATTAATTAAGTACAATATAATATACTATATATAACATAAATATAAATTTGCTCGAAGGATTGATAATTCAGGATGTTAAGAAATATTTAGTGTTAAAAGGAAGCTAGGGAAGAACTTAGCCGAATTGAGATAGGTAAGGAATTCCATAAACATAAAGGACATTTGATAAAGGACATCGATTAATCTTAAAAATCTTTTCACCTCATCTGCCATTTGCCAATTTTTAAAATATTGATGAACAAAATAAACTGAAAGCTATTAAAAAGGATACAAAAATATGTACAAGTTTCAACCGTGGCAACAGATGACAGGAATTTTAGTTATAGATAGACTTAGAATAGGTCATCTCGACCTACCCACGGTTACCTTATTACAAAAGACAGTCCGCCAAAGTACGATACATGTAATAATATGCAGTTAACAATTAAGCACATACTTGAGGAATGGTCTCGATGAGATAGTTATTTTCAAGAAGCACGTTTACAGAGGAACCTCACTGCTATACTTGATGATAATAATAACAATATAGACAAAATTACACAATTCCTTAAAAATTGTATATTATTCAATAAAATCTGAGAAAATTGCCTAAAACTAGAAAGGAAGAAATATGGACTAGGACACTTAAATCCCTCGATGTTTAGTGTCCAAAATAAACCTAATATACTCTATGATATAGGATTATTTTATGGATGCAGTTCGATGCGCAGGAGTGTACAATTTAGCGCTTAGGGTTCTTGTATTTAAGATGTGGATGGAGGAGGACTAAACAATGAGGTCATGAATATAGGTGGGTTGTTTGGTCTTTAATTTTTGGCAAATGTACATTCTAGTTTGAAAGTAATGACGTCTGAATTTAGGATAAACCTACCCGTTTTAAGAATCGTAAAAGATTTTCGAACGTTTGGGGATCCCGAAAATAAATCTAATAAAGCAATTCATTAGCTTTGTATATTTAGTTCAGTTCTAACTAGATAGCTCTCCATATATTATGCATAATAAAAGTAATAGAAAACAAGAGAAGATTCAAAAATTTGTCGATAACCTGTCGCGATGAATCCTATACCCACGTTTATTGTTTTGTAAATATTTTTTTCAAATTAAAATAATCTCACCAAGTAACCTTTTTACCCTTTGTCGTAAACCTACTACTTCCTGCCCTACAGTATCCTTTGACGATGTTTCACTAATCCCTGTTTAACAGATTCGCTAGCTATGACTCTACTTGGACAAACTTCTTAGCTGGAACCCACATACAAGACTAAAACGACAAGAAACTGCCCGTCGTTACAGACTGCTTCAACATTTACTGGACAAGCGTTCAAAGCTCCCAATCAATTACAAAAGACTCATTTACATGGGTGTAATTAGACCTATATTGACAACGGAGTTGAACTTTAGGGTTGAACAATCCAAAATCCTTCGAAAAATCCTCAATGCTTCTTACTTTGTCACCAATAAACTTATCCATAAAAACCTTAATGTTCAATGTGTTGCTGATTTAGCCCAAACCAGATACCAATCCTTTCACAGTAAGCTCCATAACCACTCAAATCCACTACTTTCTCAACTTGCTTCCCACCCCATTCCTGACAATCCTCTGAGGCGTCTGAAAAGAACATGACTTAGAGACCTTTTAATGCAGAACTTTTATTGAAGAACTACTAGTTATTATACTAGTTATAGTGTATGCAATTGTAAATATCATTTACTAGTTAAAAAAAAGTTGAAACGCTAATGATGAGAAGTTTTTTTCAAATCAACGTTCATGTAGTTATAATTTCTTTTCTTAATTATCCATTTTTATTTTATTTCTTTTCTATTTTTCTCTCTTCAGAAGCATATTCCAATGATTCTTTGCAGAATAATTCTAATAATTAGTTCACCAAATTTATAAGATTTTAAGTCAAATAGAAATAGTTTGGGTTAGAGTAATGTAAATTCATTTAAATGTGCTATTTATTCTCGAACGTGCGTGTTACTTGTTACTATAGGTGTATGATCAAGAAAATTTGCCATACTTATGTAAATGAATTCATTAATATGATTAGTATAGGGTAAAGATAATGAAAATAAAATTCTTCAAACTAATCATCAAGCTAGATCGCCATATTTGTCACTCCTGAAGCTAAAGATGTACACTGCATCCCTTAACAGGACACAGATTTTTGAAAACATAGTAACTTTAACCGTGATACTGAGATATTGTAATTGAATGTTGCCACCTTGGGCTTCAGTAACCTTGACGTTTCTATTACCTCTCCTGCCTACTGCCGGTCGACGAACAACATATTCCAAAGGAACTACCAGGTCGTGTGAAGACGAAGCGGGACGAGGGGTCATGTACCGGAGGCTGACAGACAGTAGGTAAAGGAGACCGGTGGTTATCCTGTGCGTGGTCGTGATCGGAGCTCACGTGGTCGAGGGCGCCATGTGGACCACCCGCCTCAACATCACGGCCCCAACATCTCGGGGGGGGGGGGGGGGGGGGTCACATCGCTCCGCAATTACCGAAATTGGACATGATGTGCACTCTTGGCTTCTGCGCATGTTGTCCTTCCGTGAGATCTTGCCGAACTTGCCTTGTATCCAGGACACTATAATCTCATAATGTGAGAGTTTTCTGAATAGAATGGATCTTTCATAAACATTATTTTTATCCAAGAAGTAAGTCAAATAAAGAAAACACAACACATAATAACATTATATATTTTTTTTTTTCTGTACAGAACAGCCTCGGAGACCACGCGAACATGATTATTTTTACTTCCTTTCATACCCCTTCTCTCCTTCCTTCTTTCTTCCCACTGTATCCTCATTTTTTCCGATTTGTCCACACTATACCTTTTCTCGCATATCTCTTTCCCACAAGGACCTTAATTTCTTTTAGTATTTTCCTATAGTTATCCATGTCGAACCAGTCTTGGTCTGTTCTCTTCATTCATCTGTTTGACTTACCCCCAGCACTCTTGCTTCCTTTCATTTTATTGATTTCTCTATTTAATCTCCTCACCATATGCACAGAAAACCTTAATCTTCTGATTCTTATGTCCGTTTCCAGATCATTTATTTCCTTGTATATTTCGTTATTAGGTCTCAACCTTCAATTCTTCTTAGTATTCTTCTTTCTATCCCTAACATTTTCCTTTAGCTGGGGAGGGAACCGGTTTCCATTTCGTACAATAAATAATTTAATTTCACTCACTTTGGAATCTATCTAACCATTCGGTAGGGTTTTGATTTTTTCAAACTTGTTTAAAACAAATTTTTTTTTCGATGTCTTGCATTTTCACTTCCTCATTTAAACTTAACTTAGCCTCCAAATCTTTTATTCTTTTTATTAAAAATATTTCCTCCTCAGACTTTTGAAAAACTGGCGTAGTACCAGCAGGAAAACATTCAGAAATTTCCTCCAAGAGGATTTCCTTATAACAAAGGTTATCATCCTCATCAAAATATTCCTGTTTTAAATTCTCATCAATCTTTAGTCCTATCCTTATAAAACCTCTTATGGATTTTATTGCAGCAACAGCTCTAAAAAAAGTTGGTTTATTATACAGTACATTATATTCCTTCAAATTTTTGTACTCATGCGGCAACTTGTACCACAGTTCCTTGTCCTCTGACAATCCAACTATTACGAACTCCGTTTCAGTCATTTTAACAACATGTACAAATAATCTGGCATCGTCTTTATTTATGATCCCTTTTTTTTTCAATAAGATTGTAAATTAATTTGTAAGTAGGTAATTCAATAACGAGAATTATTATTCTTGTTCTGAAAGCATATATTTCAATAAGATACAGAATAGACAAAATAATAAATGGATAACATTGAAAGGAAAGGTAAACATACCTGAAAGGATAATTAATTTACAACGTTATTTGAATATTGATTTTATAGCAATGTAACCTAAAATAGAATTTTTGAACCATATGGAGAAATAGAAATAATAATTTATTACAAATACTTATAGGGATAGTCAATTGAAATCTAAGAAAGTTACAAAATTCCTTTTCCTAGGACGATTTCTATTTATTAAAATGAACATAGGAGATATTGATACAAACATCTAGCTAATAATAATTAACATAGAAAGTTAATTGTTAACTTTATCTTTTTATTTAATTTTGGAAAATATTTCATGCTGAGCTAAGAGCATTTACTTCCCTGTTTCACTTAAACGGTAAAAATTGAAAGGTTCTCAGGAATCGTATCTCTTTCTTTTGCACCCCTACTGCCACTCCCCAAGAAATAATCGCTGGAATTATGTGTCTGTTTACGATAGCTTGTTTTCCAGTGACTGTTATTACGAGAAATGTGCGTTTCTTTCAGGCCTCCATCCTCGTTTTTTTTCTCAAAACTTAACTAGAAAACGTTGGGTGGTGGTGTTATGCGTGTGTTCCAAAAATCAGTTTGAAACAGAAAAAAATATAAGTTTTGAACAATTTGAAGATGAAAGAAAGAAAGGAGTCTGCTAAACATTCTAGTAAATAAAGAATCCTTTAGATTTTTCCTAGGGCTGTCCTTTCTGTTACTATTGGATATAAATTTAATAGAACAATTTGAAATATTTATTTCATCAAATAGTATATCAGTCCTTTGACAAAGAAACATAACACTGACGAAGGGCAGGCACACAAGCGTGTAATTATATCCACTCTTTTTTCACAAGGACTGGCTTCTTCCAATCAAACAAATAATGTTTAGTGAAGAGGAATTGCCGATTTCAGAACATCATCAACTAATAACTATATTTCTGAACTGAATTGTTCAATATTTGGGACTTTAAAAGGAAGATTGACGTAGACCTTTTGTTTATATTATTTATGTTTTTATTTTATTTTATTTTTTTATATATTTCCGTGTAGCTATGGCGTAATTGTCTACCCTGTGAATCATAAAATATTTATATTTATTAATAAACAAAGCATATGCTTGTACCAAAGGGTGTGGTCTTATCTTTCATAGGATTGCTATGGAAGAAAAAAAAAAAAAAAATGTATTTTTTTACACAGAGATTATATATATATATATATATATATATATATATATAAAATATATACACACACAGTAAATGTATACGTAATAATAATAATATAAAATCTATACTATTATATAAAAAGAACAGCAATTTTTCGTTTGTGATTACTTACCACAAATACTACTAAACCAATATGTACCAAATTTTAACTACATCTTTTCACATAGTTTACATCAGTGTAAACTATGTATCACATTACATACATATCAGTGATAAGAAAATTTAAATATTTTAAAAAAACGACATTCCTGTTCAGAAAGCGAGTGCCATTCTGCAAGTAAGGTTACAATGCCACGTTGATATCTAGAGCTTGAAGTTTATAATAAAATTTACAATTAAATTATTATTAAAACAGAATTAAATAAGTGGTGTGACTTTTGGATCAAAATTTACAATAATAGTTTCTTATGCTACCATCATTAATAAATTTAGGCCTAACGTAGTATTCAGGGCTTTCCAGAACTGGTGGGCCTAACAATAAAATCATTCTCATGTCATTGGAAGATGAAACTCGAAATGTAGTTTATTCGAATATCTTATGAATTTATTTTTTGCTTTTTGCATGCTTTCTTCTATACTAGATTTTAATTGATAAATAAATAAAACGTCAATTATTAGTTTAAATTATCATTTATTATTATTATATAAATTTGACTATAAGTTCTATACATACAAGAACCGCGACGGGGAATGCTTGTATAATATATAAGCCATAATATAATTCCATCAAGGACTGTATATCCGGAAAAAGAAGAAGATAATATATAGATATATATAGTGAAGTATATACAGGGTGAGTATCTCTTAGTGTAAAAAAAACATATTGGGTGAAACTAGATCAAAAATGTAACGACGGAACGGTAGAAATGCCTTCCCCTGTAAAAACAGGCTCATCTCCCCAAAAAAATTACCACAAAAAGTAATATTCTTCAACACAATCTGCATTCAGAAGGAAACGGCAAAATTGAGGTCTATGTTCATTATCATTAGATTTTAAACATTACATTGAAAATCTAATAAAATAAATCCTAAATAATAATAATAAATAAATAAATGTAATAACATAAGATCCTCTAATCTGGTGTTACTTTATTGACAGTTTTCCTTTATTTTCTATTAAACAATAATTTTTTTCTTTGCTTTTTATTCCAATGAAAAGTTTATTTTGTTTAAAACGCACATTTTCATTAAGGGCTTGCCATAATGTTTTATTTGCAAAAGTAACTGATTTGTACGCCAAATGAGAACACCCTGTTTTTTCGGTTTCAAGAATGAATTTCTCCATGAAATTGATACAAAATCATTACGTTTAACATATCATTCGAAAGCTGATTAAATTGGCAAGTTTTTGTGAGATTTGACGTTTTTTGGATAGTTTTTTCGAAAAACGGTGAGCGTTGAAGTAATACAAGACATTGTGACTTCCCCAAATAAGGTGAAGATCAAGCTGTTCTTTAGATGCCAAGTTTGTAAAATACAAAGGTTACAGGTACTCAGCTATTATAGAAAATATAATGCTAAATCCGAAAATGTGGTCAAAGTTTGAAAAATATTTAAATAAAAAGGAGATATTACAGCTTTTATGGGAAAAAACGTGATTTCCTCAAAAAGGTCTTTGATTTATCGGATATCTGCAACGGATTGGAATAGAAAAGTATGCGGCATTTTGCTGCACTTCTGATCTAGTTTCACCCATTTTTTTTTTACACTAAGAGATACTCACCCTGTATTTAAAAAATATATAATTATTAAAACTATAATTAGCTCAAAAGTTATAATATAATAAAGACGAGATATAATCTTACTCCTACCCTTTATGAAACTAAGTCAGCTGGAAGGCTTCCAACTCACCTAAGAGCCTTATTAAATAAACTTTAAGCCCTCCTAAGTACATAGGAAGAAGGAAGAAGTCCTGCCAAGTATTGCCGAGGCTGCCCCTACCGAAGATCCTGCTCTCAAAACTGGATATTACGCAGTATAAACTTCTCAAAGGACAATAAGAAAAATCTACGATCTAAGAGAGAATGTTTCTTTGATGAACCAATTACAAAAATGGTAGTTACGAATCTCTTTGGTAAGAACAGGTTGATAACTTGTAGGATAACAGGTGACTGACTATTTGTCTGCACTAGTTGGAGTAAATAAGGATGTTAAGCTCCAATAAAGAACTAAAAGGAATCGTTTCAATCGCGAAATATTGTCCATTACAAAACATATAGAAAGGTAAAAGATGGTGAATTGTAAAATTAATTAAAGATAATTAATTTTTATTTTATTTTTTATACGGTATTTCAGTCCGTAACGATGTGGGTACGAAATCCTTGTTTTTGACTTATGGTACATAGTCTTTTAAGTGCAGCAGTCTTCTTGTCCATTCTCCAATAGAACTCCAACGGAGTTCCTGAAAGCGATATTTTTAGAACTGACCACGCTGGCGAAACTGCACTTGCAATTACTGTTCATCTCATCAATACTGCTTAACAGAATTTTATAGAATTAACCATTATATCATAAATACAATCCACAGTAATTACACTCTACACCAAACATTATAGTAATATCAACCGTCTACTGCTCTAGCTTCCTCAATCATCAATGTTTAGTCATTTTTTCATACGGTTAATAAGTTGCTTCATGACAGGTGGCGATTACAACGCCAAGCCTCAGGGCTGTAAAAAGATGTTAAGAATCCTAGAAAGACATATCTGCCATTAGGCACAATAACCCAAAATTAACAGACTTATTTCTTAAATCTAGAAGCAAACTAAGGACTTACTAAACTTCTGAATTACTAAATAAATGACATGAATGCAAAGTCTTAAACTTAGATTTATCATTTCCGTGTGAATATGGTTATCTTCGATAACTCTTCTAAAGCACAAAAACAAAAAAAACAAAAAAAAAACGAGGTAATAATAATAGAAAAATATAGTTTAAATTGATAAATATAATCACAAAATTCATTATATTTATATATTATATATATATATATATATATATATATATATATATATATATATATATATATATATATATATATAAAATTAAAACAAACATTTAGTCTGATCTAAATCAACAACTTGTATAAACCTAATAAAATTGGCAAACGCACCCCAAATATATAGTTCTGCTAGATAGACAAACATAATACTCCTTTTTCGTATGTAACAAACCCTATAAAAGAAACTTTTTACGGGTGGTACAATTTTCAAATAAATACACATTATCATACTAACAATAAGTAGTTTTTGAGAAAACCCCCTAAATTGTTATTATTATTTATTTGTTTTATTTTTTTACTGAATACTAAACAAAATAAATAATTAATTATATATTCTTCATTTAGCTATTTAAGCCTTTTATAAAAGCTATTCACAGTTTAAAAGATTTTTTATTTTTTATTTAAGTATTCCTTTTTAAATATTAAATTAAAATATAAACCGGTTAATAAGTGGTCGTTAGATGTCAGACTATCTATTTCAAAAGCTATTCGCCTTTATAAAATATCTTTTAAGGAATTTGATCTGAAGAAAAAAAAAATATGATATAATTCCATTTCCATTTAAAGTTTAAATAATTAAAAGCGGTTTAATTACTTCTAGAAGCTGTGAAATTTTCCGTTTATCCCCCAGATGGTCTTTCTGAAGTCACTAAGAATAAACCCGACCCTTGTCCAGTTTCTAGATTAAAAAAAAAAAAAAACGAAAAAAAAAAAAAAAAAAAAAAAAATGAGAAGGATCAAAACAGAAAAGACGGTGTTATTAGGAAATGTCACTTTTATGATAAAACGGGACACTTAGGAGACTTATTGTTCAAATAAATTTGAATGTATACTTGTTTGCTATGAATATAAATTAAAAATAAAATTAACTAAGCCTTAAAGTAATGAAATAAAAAAAAAAAAACTAAATTGAAGATATAAAAATTAATCACAATCAATCTTTTTAATAACAGTAATTATGATTTAGTTTCTATTACCGCTTTATGCATTACTCATAAATTACGTGATTTTTGTCATTATAGATTTTTTTTTCCTTTACTATTGAATAAATTTTAGATCGTTTTTGTTTAAAAAAACAAAAATAATATTTTTATTTTTTTTATTATCCACATAGACGACTAAAACACCAAGAAACTGACCTTCGTTTTCGACTATTTAACATTTACTAGACAAACGTTCAAATCTTCCACTTGTAAAAGACTCATTTACATAACAGTAATTAGACCGATTTGGACATACAAGGTTGAGCTTTGGGGCTCCACTAAGCCATCCAATTCATCTCGTATCCAATCCTTACACTCCAAAATCCTTAGGAAACTCCTAAATGCCCCTTACTTCGTCACAAACACTTATCCACAAAGATCTTAATATACCTTACGTTTCTGACATAGCTACTACCAGATATCTATCATTTCATAGCAAACTCCACAGCCATTCAAATCCATTAGTATCACAACTTGCTTCTCACTCCATTCCAGATAACCCTCCTAGGCGCCTGAAAAGAAGATGGCCTCGGGACCTTCTAATATAGTACTTCATTATATAGAACCTTTATAAGTGCTACCAATGGGTAGTTGCTTTAAAAAGTGACGTGTCATTTTTATCATTATGATCATATTTACTTGATGTATTATATTTGTATTAACAGTTGTAAATTTCAATAAATGACTAAAAAAAATTTTTTTTATTAATAATTATTTATAATTATATAACAACAGAGAGCTTATTTAAAAATTTAGCATTAGTCCTAAAACTAATGCTAGTTTGTGTTTATGGTTGCATCTTAATTCCTATTCTTTATTTTATTTTATTTTCTATTATTTATTTATTTGATTTTTTATTTTTTCACGTAACGGCCACTGAGTTCCTCGCGAACATCATTTGTTAGGCTTCTTTGGCAATCTTAATTTTCTTTCTTCCCTTCGCTGTTTTATGATTTTCGACTGCATTTCGTATCTTTCTTCGGACGATTTTGTACCTCTCTTTTTTTTTCTTCTAATGTTAGTGAGATTTCCTGCATGTGTCTCTATCCAGACAGTCAACATTTGAAATTTAAAGTTTCTCTGATTCTTCTCTTATTTGCTTCGTTTATCATCCCATGCTTTTGTAGCTACAAATTTCGTTAAAGATCTTTTTGTTCAATCTTTCCTCCTTCATCCTTTTCATTTGCCCATAGAACACCATCCTTCTTATTCTTATCGTGGTTTCCAGGTCTTTGATTTCTCTGTAGATCTCTTCGTTAGATCTTCGCCTGTAACCTTCCTGTGTTATATTTTTTTTTGTTATCTTTCGTTTATTTAATATTTTAAATTGACTTATTAACTTGCAAAGAATGCACTGTATGAATGAACTCAATATTGTTACAATTATTTATTTTCCTTCTATTTTATAAAAAAAACTCAATTTCTCTTTGAATGAGAAAAAAAAATAGTTCAAGGATATGTCTATCTATAATCTACTGTTTACCCAATTTACATTTTTGAATTATGATAATCAAATTGCATAAGCTAATAATTAATTAAAGATATTTTGAAATAAAAAAAAATTGAGATAAAATAAGGGTTTAATCGTGACATTTTTCATTCAAACTAATATATCTCCTAATCGGTAGATCCTAACCACGAATGTTATATAATACAAAATATTTTTCATTAATTTTTTAATCAGAAAACTGCAAAATAAATTTCAATCCGAGTAACACCAATATGTCTTGAGAATGTTAAAATGTTACATTTTCAAGGATGAAAAAATGATAACATAAAAAAATATATACATCCCCAGACAAAAGGCATATTCATGTCATTAGAGATTAATAAAATAATAATAATAAATCCTTAATTACTATTAATACAATATATGTAAGCAGCGTTTGTTACCTATGGACAGGTGAGAAGACATATTCGACAGTCCAATACGGATAAAGAAAGAAATAGATTTTGTTAGTAAATAGATTTCTAGTGGTTTACTTTTCTTTTATATCTTATGTTTAAAACTGTTAAAAAAAGAAAAAAAAAAAACATTTATTTTTAAATACCGTGGAAGGCCTTCAATGGACGTTCCCGGTAGTAAACTGAGGCCACTAAGACCACTGTTTTAAGGCTGAAAGTCTATGTTTATAGGCGATTTGAGTGCACGGGTTTGTTACGAGGGAACATAAAACAAAACTGTTATTATCATTACAAAGAACCTACACTTTTTGTACATATTGCTATAGTATTCTGAAGATGGAATATTCATGTGATCCACAATCAATTAAGAATCAATCATATAAGAAATGCTTAATCCAACGTTGGTCGCTAGCCAACCTGATACACCGTTAGTCGCTAGGTGAGCATTTCCCTTACATCTATGATTTTCATAAAAAAAAGCAGATTTATGTTACCAAATATGTAGTTATAAATGGTAAATAAATGCCATCATAATGTATCAATAATTTTAGTATGGAATATAAGGATTAAATATATATTTTTACAAAGATTTATTGTAAAACAACAAAAAAACCAAGCAAAAATTAAATATTTTACTAATTACATAATAATGTGTTTTTCATCAGCTAGATCATTTCATCAGCATAGATCGGTACCAGATCGGTATACCATATCTATAGAGCATAGATCGGTATACCAGATCTATTTCGTATTGCCTCAAGCAGCCTCGAACAAGAATCTGGAATAGTAAAAAATTCAGATTCCTAGTAAATGATTGAAAAATATTATAAATACAATTCACGACGATTTATCAACTAATTATTTACAATTTATCTTCTCAACTGGCTTTTTATAAAACAATTCAAGAATTTTAGATCCACTACTCATTTTGAACCCAAATAATCACGAATCAATCGAGTGAAATTAGAAAAACTCGCTCAGTATAATGTTACGAATAAACTGCACGAGAGATAATCTGATACTGAGGAGTGTGGACATGGCAATTTTCAGTACAAATCTCTGAATATCCAGGCCATCCGCATCCGTTTATCTTAAAAACCGAATATTCTTTATTTGCTAATGTCTTTAACTCAGCTATACTGAGATTCAGCGATGAAAGTTAAATTCTGACGAACTTATTAAATATTTTTTAGAAGGGTGAGGGAAATGCTCACCTAGCGACCATCGCCGGGTGAAAGTTTCAAAGCAAACCATATTTTTAAAATGAAGTTAAATTTAATTGTAGGGGACTTGGTGGCCGAGCGTGCTGGGGCGAGGATCTCAGCGCGCTCTGCACATAAGGTCGTGGGTTCGAATCCCATCTGTGTGGGTTGAAATATATTTCGTGGCGGATCCACAAAATGAATCTTGACTTCACCACTTAGGCTAGAATATATTGGTAACCTGTAGAATAACCCGTCCTTCCGTCCTTAGTTGGAGTATGTAAGGATGTTAAGCTCCCCCAAAAAATTAACTGTGGGTTATTACTTCCTTTAATTGAATATATTTATGGTTAGTTCTATAAATAATTAACGGTAAACATTTTTATTGCATTTTTTTTTTCTTTTTTAATTATTACAATTTTTCTCAATCAAGGGCAATGGGTAATATGGATGAAAAAGACTAATTCATACAATATGTCCAATGTTATAAAATAAATTAAGATAATTAAAATAAACAGCCTCTAAATATACAAGAACTAAAACGTAGTATACAAGAAATAAAATAAAATATGAAAGAAATAAAATAAAGAGAAAGAATAATGTAGAATACGATGAATGATAATATACAGTAGGTAATAATTGTTGAAACTGATAAATTAAATAAAAAGAAAAGAATAATCACATTCATAATCTATATACAAAATTTACAAACATTCCGAGGAACACCCCGATCCAAGCCTGACCCCAATTTGGAGGTCAAGCCGGGCTCAGCGAGTTCCATGAATATTTCAGATTCTTCTATTTTTCTGACATAAATATTTTAATTAAAGTTGATAGATTTATAAAAAAGAAAATGATCTGCATTAGCTTCAAAAGATGTTAAACTTCGAAAAATTGTTTTTACTATAATAGTCAGAAAATCAAATCTCCTTTGAAATATTTAATTAGTATTATAGGCGTATATTATATGAGTCATTCAGGATCAAAACACGTTAAGACCACTTTTTATTAAGCATATTTTTTTTCTTAAAGGCAATAGATCAAAAAGAGCACAGCTCCTTAACGGTAAGTCATTGTCACAAATGTTATATAACAAAAAATGTTTTCCATTGAATATCTTACTGGAAATTCATCGTAAGCTTTTCTGACTGAGCAACACTAACAGAAATAGAGCATGTTAAAATATTACAGTTTTGAGTGGGAAAAGAACGTTCCATATAATATCTTGTCCTCCCATAAGTGGTTTGTGTACATTGTATGTATAGTGTGATTGTGCTTTTTAATTTATTTAAAAAAAAATTGTTTATTTTTTTTTTATTTATGATTTATTTTATATTTTATTTATTTTAATGTTAGGTACTTATTATAATTTTTTTTGTCTGCTCCTTTATAATTACTATTGTTTACATTGTTAATAATTTTATTTTCAGATTTATCTAATTAATATTTCGTATATTTTACATTATTACTTTTTTTTTTAGAGATTTTTTTTTATTTTATTTAATTGTACATATTACTCATTGCCCTTTAAGAGGCAGCTTGTAATATTTATTCAATGAAACAATTCATTTAATTAATAAGAAAACAACATACAATATAATATATTATAACCCATAATATATATTGTGACATTATAACGTTATATCTATGTAAAGAAAAAAATAAATGTATAATTACTTCTATTAAAATATTTCTTGTAGCAGTGATTTCTTTTATGTTTCAAAAGGTATGTTTTGTGCTCAAATATATAATGATTTTTAAATTCATTTTTAAATTATAATCTTTGAAATATTTCTTGTATATATTGTAAATTCTTTTTTTTTTTTTTAATTTATCATTCATATAGTGAAGTAATCGTACATTATTCCTTTTAATTATATTATTTTTTTTAAAATATTGTACCTTGTTAAAAAATAGTTTTCCTGGGAACCTCCAGTCGAAATAATTGTAGATCTGTACCGCTGTGGATAAAAAAAATAAATAAATAAACATCCTTGCCGCAATCTCTCTGTAGTTTCTCAATATATTTTAAACATTTTAAAATGACAATAATAAGTTTTATGCTGTCTGTTGATACACAAATATTTCGAAACCAGTTATTCAACATTTAAGGTTGCGTCATCCCGCTGTCCCTAATAAAACCACCATTCATGTTCTTTTAGTGAATGGACGGCATTATTCATTCATTTTTCATTTGTAACCATTTCACAGGTAACCATTTATTCTCTATATTATATTAATGTAAAAAAAAAAATAAATAAATAATAACAATTATTGCCTCAAATATACATGGACAGGCAAAAAATTCAACTCTATTTTGTTTTTCATTTTTCAGAAAAAATTTTAATTCTATTTCAGGGGCTTACATCCCTACATACTTTAACCAGGGTATATCACATGTATTAGGATTATTAAGAATATCAATTAAACAAAAGTCAGCATTTTTAAAAAAAAAAATTACTACATTTTAAAGTAATATGAATTATCACAGTATCGTTTTAGATAGAACATACCTCAAATGAATTTATTCTAAATCAAATTAGACCTATGCCCCATTGAATCAAATATGTAATGAACGCAAAGAGAGGCTATAAACGGTATAAATTTAAAATGTCTTAGTAATATTTTTATTTATTTATTTATTTACTTTCTGGTGTCATGTACTACCACATTTGGTTTGAGGCACCATACTAAGATTGAGAACTATAATTCATACTATTTACGGACTACATACTTACAGACAAAAACAGTACAGAAACTAGGACATTGGCCGGTGGATGGTCAATGTTTGATGAACAATATATTTGAAGAATTCAAAATATTTCTTAAAGACCTTTAAAACATTAAATATTCATAATTTTTTCAATACTAAATATTTTCAAGGATTTCTGATGATAAAATAGCTTTATTGCTCAATTTTTATATTAAATGACTTCTTGTTTCTTATTTTATTTTATTTTTCTTGTTTATACTTTATATTTAACATTCGACACATGTACTATGTAAATTTATAACTGAAATATAAATTACATGTATGGTACATTATATACGATAAAAAGCAAAACTTTTTTTAATCTATTCTTTAACCGTCACAATGATTACGTTTGTATTTACACGGATGGCTCAAAAGATCAAGGGAGTATTGGCCGGTCAGTGGTTCTACCCACAGAAATCTTCTGAAACTGCCTTCCAAAAATTTAGCTTGTCTTTTCCGCTGAGCTATTTGCGATTTATCTATGTATGAATTTAATTGATACTATAGACAGCAGACAATATCTTATTTGGAGCGATACTTAATCTACCCTTCAGACAATCCAAAACTTTTAATCATCCGAAAACCTTATCGTGAATAAAATTTCTTGGGTCCCTATCCTCACTGAAATAGAAGAAAAAGAACAAATAAGCGCAAAGTAAGCACTACTTATTCTTTTTCCAATTCAACCTTTGCCAAGAAGCATGGGTTAACTTCTGGGCAAAAGTCCCTCAAACAAATAAAATGAAAAAAATATATGGGAACTCTCTTCCGTTATCACCTCTCCCAATAAACTTCCGGGCACAGAAAATGGTAAAACGCCTTAGGATTGAACACATCAAGTACACCCACCGGCACCTCCTTGAAAGTAATCCTCCGCCAGAATCCAGCACCTGCAGCTGCCTGCTGACAACAGAGCACCTTTTGAATAATTGCACCCGAATCCTTACCAACTTTGTTGCCTCTTCAGGGATATCGTTAGGTTTTAAGACTCGAAAACTAAAACAAAATCTTTACCCTCCTCAAAAAAAAAAAAAAAAAAAAAAAAAAAAAAAAAAGCAGTTTGTTTTATGTTACTCTAGTTTAATGATACTCTACCACGGTGCCTCTAACCTTTATATAAACGGCACTTAAAATTGAGATCAAATTAATAAACAGAAAACATGTAAGAGATTACACTCTTACAAAAAATAAATAAAATAAACAATTGCTTGAATAAGAAAATCTAAAAAACCTTACTGTTAATAGCTTTTCTTTAATACTTTTTCACATATTTGTTGGGAAGGTAATGGCAGCAGAATGTATAATACTCTTGCTTTAATTATAATGATAATGATATTATAAAGAAATGTGACATCAAATTATGACTCTGTAAAAGTAATTTATTCACATTTTTCAAAATAAATACCAAGTAATAAGTAGTTTAGTTGACTCAGAGGCATCCAATGGGGGTTCACTAGACGCCTGGAAGACATAGGTTATGCAGATGACATCTGTCTCTTAGCACACAAGTTGACAGATCTGGAAATAAATGCAAGGAATAATGGATTGGAGATAAAAAAAAAAAAAAAAAAAAAAAAAAAAAAAAAATAAAAAAAAAAAAGGTAAGACCAAAGTGATGGAAGGTTAACTCGAGATCCTCTAACCCTATATTGCTTGGGAATGAAAAACCGAGACACTCGAGTCATTGCAGTAAGTGGTTAGCATAGTGGCACCAGATGGATGCACACAATAGCATGCTGCTAATCGAATCCGTAAAGCCAGAGGGTCATTCGCCCTACTCGACAGGATCTGATAATCAAGTGAAATCTGCCTTTTTTTTGTTTTAATTTGAATTTCCAATATATGTGTTATGGCTATTGTATGGATCTGATACCTGGAAGGTTACCAAGTCGATAACAAGAAACCTATAAACCTTTCTTAACAAGTGTTTAAAGAACATTTTAAGAGTGTGGTGGCCTAGATTGATTAGCGATGAGGAGCTCCGGAGAACAACAGGACAGATGTCCTTAAATCTAAAAAATTTAGATTTTGCTAATATGTGTTTTTTTTAGGTGTTCCGAATATCTGCCATGAGTTTTTAGTAACTATGTAGATATTAGTTTGTATTTTTATTTATTTAATTTTTTTTATTTTTTATGTTGAGTCTGTAATGGTGAATGTTTTGAGAACAATTATTATAGAAGTCTTAGACTATGGTTGAGCGTTTTCATTTTTTTCTTGATGTGTGGACCCCATGTTTTCCGGTCAATCGTCACACCAACATCGTTTGTCTATGGAATCACGGTGTTGTCAAGGTTTGCATGGTATGTTTGATTGAAATGCGTTGTGATTTGTGTTAAATTATTCAGGATTTCCAGAGATTATGGAAATCATTATAAATTTACAAGTATGTTGTACTGTTTGTGAAGAGTTTTAAATCTTTTTAAATTTTACTGTGTCGTCTCCATATGTCTCTCTTAGAATATCAGAACTAATTCAAATATTATTTGCGTATGTGATGTACCGTAGTGTAGCAAGCATTGGGCCTTTTGGTACTCCGAACACTTGAAGCCTGCTATCCAAAACGAAGTATTGCCCTTGACAGACGAGGGAAAAGAAATGGAAAGAGGAAATCGAGAAAAATATAATTCATGTTCCATAATTTCATTTTTTTTTCTCCCCTTCTTTTTAATACTTTATCCTCTATAAGAACCATAAAAAAAAAAAATTTTTTTTTGAAACATTTGAGATAATATTTTACGAATCCTAGCATAATGTAGCACTGATATTAAGTATGTAATGGTGTAAAAAGAATAACTGGTCGATTCTAGTTTATACTGTAATCAAAACTATGTAATATTAGTTGGAACAAAGTAGGTTTCTTAGAAGAATCTTTTGGCACAGTTTACCGTGTTTTGAAACCCGAAACCATACAATCGATAGTGTGAATCAAAAATAAAATCATATGCTCCATATTAAATATTTTCTATGTATGTATAAAAGACACTGGTTTACAGAAAAAATTCTTTTGTATCTCATTGATAGAAATAAATTATACATTCTTGGGATGGAAGATGCCTTTGTATGGGAAGTGCACTTGAACTTGCGGACTAAGCACGTTGTGGAAAAGTTTTTTTATTCATAAGGCCCTTGAAGGTTCAAAGATTCCTGCTGATGTAATAATAATCACGTATCGCCCTTTGTAAAAATATTCCCTTGTTTACTTCTGTAATCGAATACATTCGAGGTACCTGTGAGAGCTTTCATGGTCGCAGTTTGGTATACAGAACCATAATATGCAGTGATATTTAAATTTAGTAATAGAAATTTCCACTCTTTTCCTTAATTTGAAGGAATTCTCAAATCTGAATTCACTCTGTAAAGGGGTGGAATATCCCTGTCAAAGGGTCGATTATAGAAAATATTTGATTATGCCAAATTAACGTAATGAATCACTAAAAATCGCGTATATTCACATTCGATACTTTGCGTTTGTCTGGACGATATGTTCTATGTGTTGTTTTGGTATTGAATCTGAATTTCTGAAAAAAAATGGGAGATAAATTTGTTTTTGTCTGTTGTGAAGCCGACCTATAACTGTGCAGCGAATATAAAACTCGATCTGAGTTTCGATGCGTTCTATATAAAAACTACCATTTGACTGGGCTAGTCAATCAGTTCATACATAAATTACTAATAATTATTTTACTATTGTAAACAAGGGTTACATAAAAACACGATTTCTTATTAGAATATTTATTATTGGATTCGAATGTATTTTGTTTTTTATTTTTAAAATAATTTAAAGAACTAAAAACAAATATTTTGCAAACTATGCTAAATGAGTCGAAGAGACAACCGCTATTTTTTTTGTTCTTGATTTCGAATCTTTCTTCCACCTGAATTTCATTTTGAGCTTTGAAATATCCAACTAAAATATATTTGAGTTATATTTTAGTTGCGTATCATGTCCATTGGTTAAAAAGTATCATGACATACATATAAGCAACTTAAAAAGCATTTCAATTGTTTTGTTGGATATGATTTTTTTTTATGTATCTAGATTGATAAATATAGCTTATATAAAATCTTTTTCGACCACGAACTCCTAGACGACTGAAGATCAGAGGCCCCCTCTACCAGGAAGAAGGAGAGGGTAGTGGGCACGAGGTGGGGAGACTATCCCGATCAGTCTGTCCTAGCCTTCGGCGCAGGCGCGTTCGTAAACCTATCTCCCGCCAAAAACATCGATATCTCGACACGGCGTTTACATCTCACGTCACTCATCTGGCTATCAGGTGAGTCCTTAAGACTGTTTTCGGCTAATAAATATAGTTTATCGGAGGAGATTAATAGGATTATGAACTATCATAAATAAAAAAAATAAATAACAAAACGTCAAAAATAATAAATGTGATGTGCTCTCATTGGCTAATGCACATTGATTCCTATTGGTCCAATTTCTAGATCCTACATCCATTCTACATTCAAAGTTGCATTACCACTTTGGCGTAATAGCTCATTTATAATTTAATTTTTGTTAGTGATGAAAGTGTAATTAGAAAAAAAATGAAGTTTGACAATTAATATTTAATATTTTTGAAAAATATATTAATGCATAAGTACTATATTATCCTTATTTTTTACTGGTATAATTTTACTTTGTATTCAAATCTGAAAAATATTTAAATTAGATAGCAAATACAAATAATATTTTTTCTTTAGTAAAATTATAGGTATCCAATTTGATTATAACATAATTATTATTATCAAAAATGAAAAGTTTACAATTACTAGAATGACAGTAATACATTAAATTGTAAAAAAAAAAAAAAATTTGAGTAAAAAAAATTACATGATCAGAGAAATACATTTACAGATAGCTAGGATTTTTTTTTGACATTTTTTTTTTAATTTAATAAAAACATATTAAACATCAAACTATAGTGAAAAAAAAAAGAAAAAATAAATTTTAATTAAGTAAAAGTATTGAATACATAAAAACAAAAAAGTTTGTATTATTAAATAAAATCATAAAAATAGAAAAAAAAGAAGTAAAAAATTACAACTTATTTAAGTTACAATAATATAATGTAGCCCATTTATTTTTAAAAATTAGAAATAAAATACCTAATACCTAATTTCAGTTGATAAAAGCTTTGAGAGGAAATCATATAATTTTGTAGTTATCTAAGTTAATTATTTTTATGTGAGGAAATAGAGTAAATAATTTATATAATTAATTAAGTACAGCATTATTTTATTAATATTGTAAACATTTATTAAGTCAACTGTAATCTTCACCCCGTTTATATTGATGATTTAAATTATTTTATTATATTTACGTTTTTTTCTTTTAGGAAACTTTGTTAATTATAGGGATATTTGATTTAATTTTAATTTTATTTATTTAGAGACTTTTTCAAATTGTATAATAAAACTACCTTTTATACAGTATGCCACAAACATATATACATGTAGAAATGTATGCTATATTTTCATTGTTTGTAAACATCATTGATATTACAGGAATTGTAGATATTGCTATGAAAAAAAATTATCTTCGTTTAATAAATTCCATTGCACTAAGAGAAAAAAATGGCATGTTTAGAGAAATAAGACTCAACAAAATAATCAAAATTAACTTCTTGTTATTTTTATTATTTTATTAATTAATTATTAACACAATATCGCACATCCAGAATGAGGTATAATTCGAAATTTCATCTTAGTATATTTTTAATTGTTCATTTGTTAATAAGACAAGCATCCTTACTCTATTTAAACATTTTAATTATTTTTATGGCATAAAAATTATCCTTTGAATATTTATGGTGCCTCAATTATTAGGACTATTTAAACAATATTTAAGCTGTTTCTGTTTCACAAGGAATTAGAAATTATATTAGGAAATACCGAATTTTTTTTGTTTAAGTTTTTGTATCATTCTAGAAAATCATGATAAATAGAAGAACCGAAGTGCAAAAACATACAGACAATGGGGCATAGAATGGGATATTTATGTCTCTTTTATCATAATGTGTCTTTTTATTGCCAATGTGTGCTCGTAAAATGACAATAAGGCAATGAGCAATTAAATGTGTTATTGGTAATATCACGTTGGAGTGAGTCACCAATAAATAAGTTCAATTCTAAGAACATTTCTCATGTTTAATGCAATTGTAAATTATTTTATTTTATTTTTTTGTTAAATGAGACTATTTGTGAGTGATTGTTAAAAATAATTCGCTTTTATAATTAAGTCAGAAACCAAATACCTCACTTTCTCGCTTTAATTCTTTAAATTATTGTATAATTATAATTTTTTCTTTTTATAGAAACTTATTTTTTCATGTAAATATACCGTTCAGTAAATTTTTTTTTGTTAAACTTAAATATTTTTGCTGAATCATAAAAAGTATTGTGAGTTCGATATGGCCAAGCTCTTTCTATGGGGAAATATAAGGCTGAAAGTGTCAAAAATTTTTTAAAAAAAATATTTTTTCTGCTTTACTTGAATATTTCATGCCTGACAACTAATATTATTTAATTTTTTTTTTTTTTTTTTAATTTCACTTTACAATCTGATAATCGTTAATTCTGATTTTTAAATAAATGAGTTCTAGAAAAAAAATAGTAACAGTAATATACCGTAACTATATTATAAGAAATATAATGTTAACTTTTATAAAGCTTAATTTTATGAACATAGGGACATTTTAAATAGCGATAATAATGTTAATAATAATGTTTATTTACGGTATTACATACATATAGGAATATTGTAAGCATTAAACTGCCTCGAAGTACAATATACTGTATTTATAGTACTAATCGTAAGCCGGTAAGTTTGTTTTTTTAAATATTTGTTATAAATATTTACAATAAAATAATAAAAACATGTATAAATCCCTGCATGATTAAAATTGCACTTTTTTTAATTGTTGTTTTATTTTTATACATAACATAAGATTTAATATTTTTTTCCGTATTTATTTTTCTACGAATTTTGATTTGAATCGATCATTTGAAGTGGTTGTATTCAGTGTCTTTTTCGAGATTCTGAAATAGTAGGAATGAAAGGAATGAAGGAAACAGGATTCTGTAGTTACTTCCTGTTTTCGTTTTTTTTTTTTTTCTAACAGTGCAAACGATCTCTCACCCAGTTCTTTTTCAGCTCCTCTGGGTGCTGTATCCTATGCGTTTTGTGGCTATATTCATGATTGTGTTTGGATGTCCATGTAATTTTTCGTGAAATCGTTTGTAAGGACTCCGTATTTGTTTGTTGGCATGCGAAGGTCAGTATGTAGAGTTATGTTGCTTACGCACACTTTCGTTACAGTCCTGAATTCTTTTGCCTGAAAAATTTGGAGGTTGCTAACTTGTGACTTTCTGACTGTTCTTAATATCTGTCATGCTCAATTCTAAATTGGTTTAAGCAAGTGTCCATTTTTTCTCTAAGTTTTAACTCTTTTTTCTTTTTTTTATTCTACTTTATAAATATCACTTCTCAATTCAATGATGGGCAATAAACAGTGTAGAATTGAGTGTTTAATTTTTTTGAGTTTTATAACTCCTGTGTATCGCTAATTTTTGAAGTATTTATTTATTTAAAATTCTGTACCTCGAAGGTATAGAACTCAATGTCACATTTCCGTAATTTTACAGGAGAGCGATTTGCATCAGCTTTATTTTTAAAAGATTTCATTTTCTTAACTGTTATGTGTACGGAATGAATCTTGATTTTCCTACTGAGGCTAGAATAGGTTGGTAACCTCTTCTTCCTGCCCTAATTGGACTGCATAAGGATGTTATGCCCTACCGTCCAAAAAAATAAAATAAAATAAATAAATACAAATTTTTTTACGTAACTTACCTTAAAATTAATTGGTCTATGGAATATAATTCTATACTTCTGTATAATGTGAAAAAAGGTGAATGAGAATACGTAATAGTGTGGTTTTGGTAAAAAATGGACATAGTGTCATATACCTCCGAGGCACAGAATTATGTACCTACATCAATCTATTTTAGTTAACAAGTAAAATTACACTATTAGCCCAAACTATGTAGTTGAAAATTAGGGTTTAAAAAAAAAATATTTAATTTAATGATATAATTATTTTATAAAAATTTACAGTATTTTCTATATTAATTCATTTTTTATTTGTAATTTTTTCCCCTATACCAAAAGACTCATCGGTGTCTATTCTTTGTCTTTAAGAACCTCTGCCTAAATTTCTCATTGGCACAACTGTTCTCGAATTGGTCGAAACCAATCTAGGAAGAAAATATGCTTGCTGACTAGTCGGTTCGAAATGTTAGCGAAGGTATCAATGTACTGACAGCAGCTAATTTGAAGTCGGCATATTTTTGTTCCTTTTTTTTCTAAATTTTCTTCTTATCTAGTAGCCTAATTTATTCAGTCTCATTTTATTGTTACTACTTTAGATTTCCTTTCCATTATATTAAAGAACTTACTTTAAGTGCACAAATAGTGCATAAATACACTAGTTATGTGACTTTTGTATTGTATAATTATAATTGTTTAAACAAAATCATAACCTACTGTAGTGGCAAAGATATAATTGATTAATTCAACTAAAAGTATTTTAAAGTAATGCGGAAAATCGTGTTTTTGAGAATCTGTACTCTATGTGACGCTTCGTCACTTTACCGGTCTACTACCTTCAAAGAGATCCTACTTTATCTTAGAATATCACACAAAGGCTAAGGAATTTTGTCAGAAACTTTGAAGACACGTGTACAAAATGATGTATTAAAAATAGAAGGTTAAAGGAGACCTTATCTTTTAAAAACGACGAAAAAAATAATTAATAATATGTCATACTCTTTTAAAAAATTAAACTTAATTAGCATAAATATTATCATAGTTATATTTTTAGTTTTTCATTGCTAACATGGTTTCAATAAAGTTGGCAAAGTTCATTTTTTATTTTATATTATTTCTTAATTAATATATTTAAATTTTATATTATCCTTGTTTGATTATTTGATTTAGGAAATACAAGATTACTTAATGATATTCATTTTTTTAAAAGTTTGATCTGTTTCTTAACAACGGAGGAGACCTAATAATATTTCTATTTCAAAATTTCTCGTTTTAGATAATGATACAAAAAAAAAAGAAGAGGTAATTTCATATAATTCAAAATGTATTATGTGCTTACTAAAGTTTAAAAACAAGAGAATAAACAACAATTTAAAACAATATATGGTCAGTACATTCAGAATTTTGTTTTATCTATTATTAAAATTTACAACAGTTCTAAAAAAAGAAGAAAAAAAAAATTACTTCTAGTAAATATGTAGATAATATTCATAATAAAATGTCACTTGCTTGTAAAAGCATCTATCCATCGGAAGCATTTCAATAGAAGTTCTATATCAGAACGTGCGGAGGTCACCTTTCATATTACCTCAGAAATTTATCTGAAACAATAAAGGAAACAAGTTGAGGTACTAATGGATTTACTAGTAGTGGTACAAGAAATGGATTTTACTATAAAAGAATAGGCTTCTCATTTGGCCTGAATCAGTGACATATGGAACATTATGATCTTTTTGGATATTTGTAACAAATAAAGAAGCATTGAGGTGTTTTTTGAAGGATTTTGGATTCTGAGACAGAATACGAGATCAATTCGGTGGTTTTTGGCTCCACCAACCAATCTTAACTCCGTATGTCAAAATAGGTCTGATTACTGTCATGTAATTGAGTCTTTGGTAATTAATTGGAAGCTTTGGACTTTTGGAAAACAAAGATAGGGTTATTGTCTTATAAACTTTATATGTTGATATAAAGGAGTTAAAGTTATTTAATTTTGAATCCTACATACGATGCCTTCTAATAATCAATTACAAACTACTTCGTTCTTACTAGTTGGATTGATACAAGAGACTGATTAAAAGCTTTTAAGTTTGTAAAAAAAATCACCAAAGTTTGAAGTAAAAGAGTCCAATCCGTTCTCAAACATTCAATTGAGTAAACCCAAACCAATCTTCAGCTGCTTCTGTTTTATTTATTTTGGGAAATGAACCGTCACATTTTTTGCGAACTTTTTAAAATATGAGAAAAAGATATTTTTAGCTTATAATTATTTTTTAAAATTATAACTAGTTATTATTATTGTTTTAGTATTATTAATTTCTAAAGTTTAAATGTTTTAATGAACTTAATAGATGTCATTGGCGTTTTTTAATTACATTAGGTTTTCTTTTAACATAATAAAATAACTATATTGCTTCTTTTTTTATTTAATTTTTATGCACAAATATACTAGATGTTTAATAAGGTTCTTAAGGTTCAATCAATAAATAAAAACAACTATTTTGGCGACTTTTTGAGACTATATTGTTCTTGTAATCATGCCCTATAGTGAAACAACAGTTTACAATAAAATTATAAGTTATTTCAAAACATAAAGTTAGCTACAAAATAAATATATAAAAACACGTGTTAGAATTATAAAAATATATATAATTACAGAATATAGAGGAGTATGAAACTACTTACAATGTGGATATGGTATAGACTAACTAAATTCTAACAATTCTAGCACACAACTGACCTGGTGAATTTTGAATCAACAGTTACAAAGATTATGGAGAATTCCCTAGGAAAAATTAAGTTAAAAGGACTGGATGGTATTCTCAAGATGCAGGTACAAAAATATTTCCGTGTAATATACAAATAAATGGATGAATGGTTTATATGATGCATAGCAATGTAAATGCATATTATTGGTCTGAATGTATTAAATTGGAATAATAGGTGTTAAGATTTAAAACGTTTGATTTTTTGTTTATTGCGCGATCAGAAAATCAGACGTTCTAAATCTTAACACCTGATTATAATAATTAACTCCATATAATTACAAAATATGGAGGAGCAGAAACTACTTACAATGTTACTGATGGATATGCTATTGGTACCTACTACTAAATTATAACAATTCTAGTACAAAACTGAATTTTTTAAAAAAGGGTAAAGGTTGAGAGCATTCGTATTTCCAAAATTGGTGGTATTCCCAGATACACATACAAAAAGGATTTCAGTATATCTGTGTAATATATAAATGGATAAATGATTTATATGATGTATATTAATATAAATGTATATTATTGATCTGAATGTATTAAATTGGAATGACAGGTGTGTCATTACATACAGTGCTTATTTTTTTTTTTTTTTTTTTTTGTTTCTTATATAATTTCTACACTTTACAAAAGATGCTGTAACAAAAAAATAGACCGGTCTCAAAATTAAAAACAATATACCATTGGACAACTTTAAATGTGCCTATATAGAATCGTAATATACAATGAAAATAAAAATAGTACAAAAAAAAAAAAAAAAAAAAAAAAAATCTCTAAGGCTTTAGAGTAGCCATTTTTGTATAAATGGTTTTTTAAGAGTAAATTCAGGATTTCTGAAAACGATCAAATTTTTTTCTGACAAGTGCACAATTTTGACTTATAGCCTTCTTCACTACAACCAGGGAAATTATGAGAAAATCTTCTATTGAGTTAATGAGTAATATACCAGTTCTGTAAAATAAATTTGATTGCAATAATCATTTCGATATAAGCTTGAACAATTATTACCGTTTCGAATCTCCCCTCTGCCTCTTCCAGGAACTAAGGCTAAGTACCATCCGCGGCACCAACAATTAAAAGAAATACCCCCATCCTCGGTGAACGGCTTTACCAACAAGCGCCTCCTCCGCAGGCAGTAGGTGCAATCAGGCCATGACCCGGGAGCTATACATCAATGTTGTACTCCTGATTACTCTGATTATCAGGAATCATGGGATACAGTCATCATACTCCGCCTCGCCGGCTCGTTTTCTTCTAGAACTCAAGGAACCTCGCTATCATTAATACGCAAGGTTGCGACAATATGGCTCCGGCTTCAAGGAAATGACATGTGGAAAAATCGAGGAAAAAAAATAATGTTCATGATTGAGGAAAATAACACGATTTAGTCAGGTATATGTGTGCTTGTTCGTGATGGTCAAATTTTCAGAATAAACTGCACAATATTTCTCTGTTATGCCTTTTTTTTGCGTATGGATATTATTTAGGCAGGGTATACCAAAGGTATTAGAATCAGTAAAAATATTAATTAAATTAAAGAAATCAGTATTTAAAAAAATAATAAAATTACGAAGTTTTAAATTAATGTGTTTTTTTTTGCAATTTTGAATTAGATTGAGCATACCTTCAAAGAGATTTGAGCAAAATTCAATCATAGCAAAAAAATGATCAAAATTTAATCATAGCTATTTGACAACTAATTTCCTGGAATGATTCACAATTTAATCATGATTAAATCTTTCAGTCAAATAATCATTAGTTTACTAAAAAATAACTGTTATATTCAACATGAAATAACAATAAAAGATATTACACCATCCCGTATGTACAAATACTATCAGAAAGACTAAGAAAAACACTCACAAATAACCATAAAACTCACTACACTGTCACATTCAAATATACATCCACCATTTATAAATTATTCATCAAAACTAAAGATATAGATAAGTTAGAATTACAGTCTAATACTGTTTACGAAATACCGTGTGAAGATAGTTGTGGAAAATATTATTTCGGTACATTGGCTTTACCTTGGAACAATATCTTAAACCGTCTATAAATAAAAACCCGAATAAACCCTGACCAAACAGCTCTCACCACACATTACAGGCAAACAAATCATACTTTTAAATTGGATTCCCCCAAAATTATTCACCATGAACAAAATAATTTTAAAAGAAATATTAAAGAAATGATAACCATAGAAAAATTAAAAAATTGCACAATAAACAAAAAATCAGAAAAAGAATCTCAGAACTAATGATGGATATTTGGATAGAAGAAAAAATCACAAAAGAATGGAAAACCGATCTAATTCATCCCCTGCATAAAAAAGAACCAAAAAAGGATACCAACAACTATAGAGGAATTTCCCTGCTATCTGTCAGTTATAAGATATTCTCAAAAGCGCTACTTAACAGACTGAACCCACAAATAGATCCAAAAATAGGAGAATATCAAGGAGGCTTCAGGATGGGTAGATTATGTCCCGAACAAATTCTGAGCCTAAAACTGTTAATTAATTACTACAGATCAAAAGGAAAGAAAAACCTCTACATACTTTTTGTTGACTTAAAAAAGCATATGACTCGGTGGACAGAAAAACATTGCTCGCAGTGTTGGAGAAGTATGGAGTGGATGGAAAAACAAGAAGACTGATAGGACTGACACAGACAGACACGGAATCAAGGGTGAAGCATCAGGGATCCATCAGTAAACCGTTCCAAATAAGGACAGGACTCAGACAGGGTGATAGCCTCTCTCCGGTACTGTTTAGCGCAGTCTTGGACAAAGTCATGAAGGAAATGTGGAAGAGAAACGATACTGGTGCAAAGATAGGAACAAAAAACAAGCACATCAAAGTAAGATGCCTAGCATATGCGGACGATCTTGCCTTAATGGCGGAGACTGAAAGCGAAGCAATTGAACACTTTAAAGGAAATTGCTGAAAAGGCAGGATTACAAATATCGTTTGAGAAAACAGAATTCATGACTACCGACAGAAATTTTCAAAAGAAAATAGTAGAAACAAAGTACGGGAGCAATAAACTCACAAATAAATTCAAGTACCTTGGGGTAATTGTAAGTAGCAATGGTTCTGAGAAGGAAAGTGTAAAAGAAAAAATTAGCAAACTGGAAAGACTAAGGTTCGCAACAAGCAATCGGTATAATAAAAGAAGTCTTTCAATAAACGCTAAGATAAGGCACTATAATACAGTCGTCAAACATCTTCCCTCCCCAGCCTAAGGAAAATGTTAGCCAAAGAAAGAAGGATACTTAGAAGAATTCATGGACCAATGAAGACAGAAGAAGGCTTTAGGTTGAGACCTAATAAAGAAATTTACAAGGATATAAATGATCTGGAAACAGACATAAGAATAAGAGGATTAAAGTTCTATGGGCATATGGTGAGGATGGGCCCAGATAGATTAAATAGAGAAATCTTCTATAAAAGAGGATACCAGAGTTCTGGGGGATATGTAAAACAGATGAAAGAGGAAACTGAGAAACTGGGAATAACAGACCAGGACTGTTTGATAGGGATGAATATAGGAAAAAACTAAATGTAATCAAGGTTCTTTTGGGAAGGAAGGATGCGAGAAAAGGAATAGCGTGGACCGAAGAAAGAAGGAAGGAGCAATCGGAAAGAATGAAGAAAGGTGGGAAGAGAGAAGGAAGGAGAGAAGTAGTAAAAAGAGAATGATATTCGCGTGGTCTCTAAGGCCGTTACGTGGAAAAAAAAAAAATCAGACATTCTAAATCTCAACACCTGTTATTCCAATTTAATACAATCAGACCAATAGCATACATTTACATTAATATACATCATACAAATCATTTATCCACTTATAAGTATATTACACCTAAATACGGAAACCTTTTTTATACCTGCATCTTTGGGAATACCACCATTTGGGAAATCCCCCATAAACCTTGTAACTGTCAAAAATTCTCCAGGTCAGTTGTGTACTAGAATTGTTAGAATTTAGTTAGTCGATACCATATCCACCAGTAACATTGTATGTAGTTTCATACTCCTCTATATTCTGTAATAATATATATTTTTATTATTCTAGCACATGTTGTAATATACTTGTATTGAAGCTAACTTTATGTTTTGAAATAAATTGCATAACTTATATAATTTTATATAACTTATATCCAAAAAGATAACATTCAAAATAATTTTTTTTTTATCAACAATATTTTAATCCATTTAACGGTTTGGTATACTCACAATCAGTGTAATTAACGCAAGAACATAGGCCATACAAAAATAAAAATTAAACATTAAAAAATAAGAAAAACGAAATATTATTAGATAATTATTATTTTAATTTGTTTTCCTTTATTTTTCATAATATTTATAAAAAAAAAATACCTCAAAGATAAGTGAATTTTAATGCACTGTTTTAGATACGTTATTGGTTAGCAATACTATCGCTTAATACGAACAAAATTTGCTGATTATACATTTATACCAAAACACAAAAATCTATCTTTGCGTCAGTTATTTGTTTAATAAATCCTCTTTTCGGGATCATTGTTTTCTTTTTTAAAGTATTGATAAATTCGTTTTCTAAACAATATCACTTCCCTCCATAACTCCGTACCAAACCAAACCGGTCTCGCTTTTAGAATTCATTGCCGTTTTAGCATCTGTTCAGACAACTTTCAATTACCTAAATTTTACAACTTCATTTTACTGACAGCATATTTCATCTTGTCCTTTCAAACTAAGATAAAATATGCTAGTTAAGTTCTTCGTTTTACTTAGACATGAGTTCACGTACCCACCTCCGTATGCCAACAGTTAACGATCACATACGGACACATTAAAACAATTTCACAAAAAATTACAAGGACATCCCTTTATACTTATATTAGAAATAGGAAAAGTTGTTGAGGGACCTAAATTAGAAATGTTAATATCTAGATAGAAAGAGGTACCGCCGTATACAGCTTCTCATGCCTATAAATATATTTAACCAATTTAAACGTTGTTAAAATCATTTAATATGTGAATAAAAATATGAATTTTAGTAAAAACCAAATTAAAAAAAAAAAAAAAAAAATAAAATTAGGAATTAATTTTAGTGGTAGATCCATAGATACTCCAATAATATTATGAATATTAAGATTAAATTAATGATGGAATAATTATTTTCATTTTTATTTTCAAAATTATATATATCTAATTAAACAAGGTAATTGTTGAAAATATTCTTTGTCAACGTTTAAAAATTAACTCCATTACATTTTCTTGAGCATTTTTAAAATGTTTCTTTGATTCATTTATTATTTTCCCTTTCATAGTAAGAGGCGTGTATTTGTCTATAAATAGTACATCACGCTTTATGCATAATGTATACATAATACGAGATTCGCTTCTTCTACCTGAATACTTATCATTATATATCATCATTTAATATAGCTTTTTGTGTAATCTGAATTAACATTAAAAAAAAAAATGAAATTTAAGTACAAATATAAAAAAAAAAAATAATGATAATAATACATTAAAGGTATGACTGTATCACTATAAATTGAGGAATTGATATTATGAAGAGTAATTTTCTGAAAACAATTATTTATAAATCAGAGTCGTTTCTTCTTTGTCTCTTCTTTTATTTCATCTCATTTTCCTATTATATTGTTCTTCCATCAATCCTTTTCTTCCATTATAATAAATTGTTAGTGATGATATTATTTTTTTTATTTATTTTTTCTAGTTCTGCAATATTGCTTTTCTTTTCTAAATCTGTTCTGAAAACATACAAACAGATCAAAATATCAGCACTTATATATATATATATATATATATAGAAATATATATATAGGACAAGAAATGTAGGACAAGAAATGTTGGTATTCATCTAAGGAGGCGAAATGAAAGGAGACTTCGAATAAAATTACTCCAATAGTGACTAATAATTCATCAATTCTACTTGCATTGATCCTTCTATATCATCATGCAAACCTCAAGTGCTATACAAGTTATTTGATTTGAAGATTTTGTACTTTATTTTTGTAGTGACACTATTCAGGAAGGAAGGCTGTGTTATCAGAAAAATGGTCACTTATTAAAAATTGAGAATCGTAGTAAGATGTTACTGACATATTAAATGAGATGCAAAAAATATTTATTCAAAGATAACTAAAATTAATTAATTTTATTTGCCAACGTTTTAGTCGAATCTTTGATGGCCATCATCAGGACTAAAAACAAACCAATGCAGATAAAAGAGATTTAAAAAAAAATAAATTATAAAATAAATATGTAGAAATAATGAAAAATTAATAGAGTTGAAAACAATTTGAAATGATCTGAAAAATTTAGATAATTTATTCATTGATAAATTATACATGATTATTCAAATCATTACAATTATATCATTGCCTTATAAACTATACTTTGATTGATCTATCTTCCTTATTATATTAAATTTCATTTTTATTTTCTTTATCAATGATAATTTATCTTATTATACATAATAATTTTTTCAGATCAATTCAAATTATGAACTATATTTATTTTTCGTTCTATTTACTTATTTATTTTATTCTTTTTTTGGTTTCATTTCTTGGTATAATTTTTTTTCTCGACATTTCTTTGTTTTTAGCCCCGATGATGGACTTCGAAGATTTCACCGAAACATCGACAAATAAAGTAAATTAATTTTAGTTAACTAATAGAATATAATAATAATAAAATATTTTTTGACTGATCACACCCAACATCTCTTTCAATAAATTCACTCAGTTAGTCAACTTAGCTCTTTTGCTACTGCCATATTGGAATTTTGGTGGTGATTATTTTGTGAAAAGATAAGAATGGGTCAGTCTCTTGTGGCTTGTTCTGAGTGTAGGCAGTTTGACTGTTCTTGACTTTCCTTCATGCACACCTGAGATTTTTTTATTTTGAATAATAAAAAAACCTCACACAAGGGATGTACAATGATATAAAGTAAAGAAATAAAATTAAAACAAACAACCTCTAGTATACAATATATAAAATAAAATTTAATAAATGATAACATAACATCGGTATTAATTGTTGTGGTGACAATTGAAACCAATAAAGAAAATTGAGAAAAAAAAGATACTTAAATTCAAATCACACTCTATATGCAATATTTACAAGCATCCCGGGAAAACCCCTACCTAAGCTTGTCTTTCCAATTTGCTCAAAGAGTTCCCAGTGCTGCTTTCTCAGCTACGTCACTAGCAAATCCAGTGAATGCTGAAAGAGAGCGCTATGGTACAGTCCTCCTTGGTACAGTCCTCCGTACAGGCCTTGAGTCGAGAAGCTAGCCATTGCCAGAACTCCGATAATAAATTTTTACATTTTTAGAGCCACCACCGTTTTAATCTATGTAATGAGTTATTAGGATTCGTGGAACTGTATAATGAATGAGCCAGAGGGTTGTGATGGTTGGAATATTTTTGATGGAATTTAGAGAATTTGAGTTTAATGAGAACAAGGATAAAATATATATTGAGATCATTATGTAGGGTTTTGTTGGATACATAATATAGAACATTTAAAATAGTACGGAGGATTTAAGATTAAAGTATTGAATGCGTTTTGCGTTGTTTTGCCGTCCCCCACCGATCAAGTCCATTAGTCCAAGTAGGTTTAATGATGTTTTTGTATATTAGGAGCTTGTTTTCAAAGGATATGGGATGTTCTATTTACTGGTATACAATCGGCTAAAGCGCCTGTTAAGTTCTTGCCTTTTAAGTCTAGTGTTACATGTACCCCTTGGATTTGCATTTTTCTTAGTTTGTTCTGTGGGGTTAGTTAACTCTTTATACATGTTCAAATAGTTAGTTGTTTTTTTTTATAATATTTTTTTTTTTTACGTTCTATAAATCCGCTCTTCATTAATTACTAAGGTAAAGTAATTCCCCCCTCTCCCTTAAAACAGGAGTAAATAGAAAATTTCCAGTGATATCAGCTGGAGAGATTCTCCAGTAAATCAGCCTTGGACAGTGGCTTCTTGGTTTTGTTGCCGGCAGATTAGCGGACGGAATCTCGGCAGCTTTACGAGCCACTGTAATTTGCCAAGAATAAGTGTGCTCGTAAAAAGTCCAGTTCCACTATGACGGACGGCTTTCGAAACTGGGAGTTATGTTTCTGGTCTGAAAACTGCGGTGATGGCTCCTCGGCCACATGTTTCCAATCGTCGGATCTAGATGTTTATGTCTCCTGTGTTTTGAGGGCTTCACGGTTCGTCGCAGATATTTGTGAAGAAAATACTAATTTTAAATGGTTGATGGCTCCTCGGCCACATGTTTCCAATCGTCGGATCTAGATGTTTATGTCTCCTGTGTTTTGAGGGCTTCACGGTTCGTCGCAGATATTTGTGAAGAAAATACTAATTGTAAATGGTTTTAAATGAGATGAATAAAAAATAAGCTTTACTTTGCGACATATTGTAACCTGAGAATAAGAATTATACACAAATACTGGGTACAATGGTCTGGCAGCATTAATTACAAATCAGTCGAATCTTTTCGTTTCCAATCCTTCTTAAAGTCCTCAATGCTCTTTATCATGTCAAAAATAAGCATATACATAATGGTTTAAACCCTCCATCCAGCTGCTAAATTCATCCAATCTAGAAACCTATCCTTCCAAAATAAGCTTCATAGGCACTCAAAACCACTAGTATCCTATCTATTATTTTATTTGTTTTAACATTTTATTAATTTGTATATTAACAATATTTAATTTGTTTTCTTATTTTCTTATTTATTTTTAAACTCAGTTCCTATATTTTAAGCTAATTTCTTATCTTATTTTTCTTCTCTTAAATATATCATTTTATTTTATATTTTTATAGCTAGAGTTAAAAAAGAAACTGCTTGTCGTTTTTGACTACTCCAAAATTTCCTTGTCATATTTTTTATTTTATTTTAATTATTTTTTTTATTCATATTTACAACTGTATCGTGCATATACATCCAGTAAATGTGTGGAAAATTAATATAACAAGACAATAACTTGTAAAGCAACCATCCATTGGTGGCACTTTAATAAAAGTTTAATATTAGAAGGTCTAGAGGCCATCTTTTTTTCAGATGCCTCGGAGGATTATCAGGAATAGAATGCGAAGCAAGTTGAGAGACTAGTGAATTTGAGTGGTTATGAAGTTTACTATGATTGGGCTAAATCAGGAACATATGGAACATTAGGATCTTTTTGGATAAGTTTGTTTGTGACAAAATAAGAAGCATTGAGGATTTTGGATTGTAAGGATTGGGTATAACAATAATTAGAAGGTTTAGATGAGGCCCAGGGCTCTTGTGTCCAAATAGGTCTGATAACTGTTATGTAAATGATTCGTTAGTATTAAATCAGCAGCTTTTAACGTTTGTCTAATAAAGGGGAAGACGAAAACGAAGAGCAGTTACTTAGGTCTTTTATGAGGATTCCAAGTCAAACGTTTCTCCAGTTGAAGTTCTAGATAGCGGATCTGTTCAAAAAGGATCAGTGAAATATTTACTAGACTTACGCTCAAAACCTCCAATTAAAAGACTCATTTAAATGACAGAAATTATGCCTAATTAGGTATACGGAGTTGAGATTTGGACTTACATTAAACCTTCTAATCCTTCTCGTACCCAATCCTTAAATCAAAAATCATATGTAAATCCTCTATGCGTCATATTATGTCACTAAGTAGCATGTCCATTATGACATACACGTTGTAAATGTAGCTGCATTGGACCAAACCGGTAACTATTCCTCCATGATTAGCTTCATGGATATCTCATCTCAATCTCCCAACTTGCTTCCCGATAATTCTTTGAGGTGTCTGAAAAGAAGAGGCCTGGGGACTTTCTAGTGTAGATTTTATTGAAGTTCTACTAATGACTAATTTCTTTAAAGTTATTGTAATCATATTTCTACACAATTTACTTAATGAATATAGTGTGTACAGTTGTAAATATTAATAAATAAATATAAAAATATGTTATAACAATATAAATCATAAATCATCGATCAATAACCTTATATTAATCGATCAATACATTATATTATTTAGTTTTAGGGCCACATTGCAAAAGTGTCAATTTTTAACGTTAATGTTCAATATTATCGATTTTAAAGAAAAGAATCGGAATCTAAAGTCGATTAGTCGATATGGAACAATGCCGCAGGGTTGGTAGACCGGCCATAATTTTGTTTCTTTCCGATATGAGATAGTTTAAAGACACCTTATTATGTTATTAAAGTTGCTTCACACTGGTTTTCCAGCTCATTTTACAATTAAAACAATATGCAGTTAAGTAGGTTCTGCACCCCATCCCCAGTATTTACAGTATTTACTGAACGTTTCTTTAAAACTACTGGTTACATTTACGATTTAATATAATATACGTAATACATTACGATTTACGATAAAATTTATACTATTATTATAATATATGATAACATTACATTTTTTTTTTATGACGGCGTTTGGTATTATATTACTTTCTGGTTAAATTCGGGGGAAAAAAAATATTAATTAGTTTTTTGGACTTTAGCCAATTGCGGAGTCCACAGCATTCTCAGCATTATTTCAATTTTTAATACAGCCATTGTTCCAAGATATAGTATATATGATTAATGTCCAAAAGTATTAAAAAAAAAAAAAAAATAAAAAAATAATAAAAAAAAAAAAAAACCTAAGACTTATGTTAATGTGCAAACATAACATAAATCCACCCACAGTTACTAGATGTTAACTCACCCTTAAAATTCAAGGAATATCAAGTATATTTTGTAGAAAGCAAAATAATACTACAAGCAAAGACAAAAAGATGGCCTAAAAAATTAAGTAATTCAAAATTGTTGAAAATAACATACCTTTCCACAGTTAAATAAAAAACTAATAATAATAATAACCACTTTATTTTTTAAAGAAAAAGATCTTGTACAAATATTTCAAAATATAAACAATTTAGTACATACTTCTTATGAGTAGCTGACCGCACAGTAAAGTTTGCATTGTGAATAAAATAAAATATTACTCCTACTATATACATATTACACATTATTAGATTCTGGTATAAATGCATAATTTTACATAATTAAAAATTAATAATTAGTATACTTATATACATACATATATATATATATATATATATATATATATATATATATATATATATATATATATATATATATATATATATATATATATATATATATATATATATATATATATATATATATATATATATATATAAATGAACAAAGATTAAATAAATAGTAATACTGATATATCATATCCATAAAGCAAATAATACTTAAATAATAACATTTATGCCTCTAACCAAATTCAGTGGTTATTGACTAAATAGCATAAAAAGTTAGGGTAAAATTTCATTCATCAAACGTTAGCATTTTTAGATTTATTTATTTGTTTTTCCATCCTTAACAACTATGTCGAAAAATGTTCCGTTGTCCCTTATAATATGTTTTAATTATCTTATTCTCACTTATGTTACTGCTTTCGACATCTCAGTTGTTTTTCGTCACAAGACTGACGGAAGGTCGGATAAACGGTAATATGTGATACGAAGAAAAACCTGTGGAAATCTGAAGGGAAAAATCAGTTACAGAATGTGAGACCCCAAAATAAGCGAATCCAATCTTTGCAGTTGAGCCATCGGTAGAAGACAGTTCTGTGTAAAAAAGGTTGTGGAAAAAGATTCAATGCACAGTCTTAGCTGTGCCGAGAAGAATGCGACAAAAAAGAACACGAGGAATATAAGTTGATTTACTGTCCAAAATAAATAAACTATCGTGTCTTGCAAAAATAAATTGCATGCTTTTTCAAATGCAGTGAAATATTTATCATATTGTTTCGTTGAGAAACTAATTGTACTTTAATAATTTTGTTCATTCAATGTTCATTTTTTAAATTTTTATTTTTTTAATTCTTATGGTTATTTTTAAAACCTTTAACTTATTAATTTAAAAACAGATGGACACGAATCTAACATATTTTTTATTATTATAATTTTAATAATAACAATTATTACATATATATTTTTTTAAACGAGTGAGGTTAGGTAGATACTCTTAAACCTAAGAGGGCGATGTGGGAAAAATCGTAATTAATATAACCAGATGTCTATTTTATGAGATATAAAACAAGAGATGAGATCATTTTATTTTGATGGTCTAAAACATTTTATTTAATATCGTTGATGTTATTTGATTTTTATTTGAATTTCTTAAATCTTCTTTATTTTTTAATGTAAATTTCCTTCGATTAAGTTTAACATTTTGCAAGTGTAAAATTGAAATTATATAAACACAAATTTTTAAGTCCTTCTAAACGCAGACCAATGGCCAACTTCAAAGAAGGGTCTCATTATAAAATATTTGAGTGAATTGAACGCTTTTGTAAATCGGTTTGCTTTATTTTTCCTTTGTGCTTATTATCAGAAGAGCTCATAGCAATTCATGACTCGTTAGGTTTATAGATTTTTAAATATTTAAACATTAGTTTCTACACAAAAATACTTGTTTATACTTTCGTATATAATTATTAGTACGCTTTTTTATTTTAATATGTTCTAATCTTATAATTATTTTTATTTCCTCTATTGTTTAGTGTTTAATCTTCAGTAATTTTTATTCCGTTTATTTTTATAAAATGTTGTGTTTGTATCTACAGAGTAAGTACCTCTTAGAGTAAAAAAAAATGGGTGAAACTAGATGGAAAATGTAGAAAAATACCGCATACTTCACCTTTCTAGTCCTATCTGTTGCAGAAATACGATAAATCAAAGACTTTTTTGAGGAAACCACAGTTTTTACCATAAAAGCTGTAGTATCTCCATTTCGTTTAAATATTTCTCAACCTTTGACCACATTTTCGGATTTAGCATTAAATTTCCTATAAGAGCAGGGTACATGTGTACAGATGACTTTTATGGGCAGAAGAGTCTGTTTTTACAAAGGAAGGCATTTCTATCTATCCATGTATATCGTTGGATTATATTTGTATTGCATTCGAATAATGTGGAGAAGCACCATGGTGATGGAAAATTATATTCTGCCAAAGTTCAGATGGAATATCGTGATGAAGTTGTGGTATGATATTTTGTAACACATCTTAGTAATTCTCATCATTCAATCTGTTGGGCAAACTATGATTTTTTAACACTATTCGACAGCAATACAACGATGAATAAACTAATGATACCCCGCATGGAAAAGTAGAAATGCCTTCCCCTGTAAAAACAGACTCATCTATCTATAAAATTCACCTCAAAAAGTGGTATTCTTCAACATATTCTGCATTCAAAAGCTAACGGCAAGATTGAGGTCTATGTTCATTATCATTGGGTGTAACCATTAAATTGAAAATCTAATAAAATAAATCGTAAATAATAATTATAAATAAATAAATGCAATAACATAAGATTCTTTGATCTGGTGTCGCTTTATTGACAGTTTTTCCTTCTTTTCTATAAAACAATAATTTTTTTCTTTGCTTTTTATTCCAATGAAGATTTTATTATGTTTACAATGCACATTTTCATTAAGGGACTGTCATAATGTTTTATTTACACAAGTGACTGATATGTATGCCAAATGAGAACTCCACGTTTTTATCGAATTTAAAAGTAAATTTCTCCATGAAATCGAAACAGAATCATTACTTTTTACATATCATTCGAAAGCTGATTAAATTTGCAAGTTTATGTAAAATTTGCAGTTTTGTGGATAGTTTTTCTAAAAACGGTGAGCGTTGAAGTACTGTAAGACATAGTAACCTCCCTAAATAAGGTGAAGATCAAGCTGTTCTTTAGGTCATAATTTTGTAAAATTCAAAGTTACATGTACCTCTGCTTTTAAATCCGAAAATGTAGTCAAACTTAGAGAAATATTTAAACAAAATGGAGATACTACAGCTTTTATGGTAAAAACCGTGGTTTCCTAAAAAAAAGTCTTTGATTTATCGTATATCTACAACGGATTCGAATAGAAAGGTGAGGTATGCGGCATTTTTCTACGTTGTTCATATAGTTTCACCCAATTTTTTATTTTACACTAAGAGGTACTTACCCTGTATTCGTGTATATTTATATATTTATTTATTTTTAATAGGTATAGTTTGAATTCTAAAGCGACGTACACCTTTTTTTTTTTTTCAGAGGTAATGGAAATTTCCATTAGTTTAGCTTTATAAAAGATTACTAGTTCCTTTGATAAGGTTTTCCTTAAATTTCGATGGAGGGAGAAGAAACAGGGATAAACTCAGAGATTCTTCTTTGATCAAAGGAGAGTGAGCAAGGGAAACTTTAATCGATACAATTAAAACTACGAATTATTAAATTAAAGGAATTTCTTAATTTAAAAAATTGGGTATGTGATGTAATAAAAATAAATTTGTAATCAGTTGCAATATATATAAAATAAAATGTAAAATATAATACGCATTAACTATTAAAACGATCATGGATTCCATGATTTGACACTAAGCGAAAAAAAATTATTTCACGTTTTATTAGTATCAGAAATACATTTAACAACAGGCTGTAGTGATTATTTAAATTTTATTCACAGTAATATATAAAATAGTTTTTTATAATAATTAGAAAGTAATAAAGAAACTGCCCTGAATGATTCTTATTGGGGAGTAGTTTTAATAGTTTAATAACACTGGTCAACAAAAACAAAGAAATTGTTTGTTTCTTGTGATTATTTTGTTGTTTCTGACTCAATTTGAAACATATGTTGTAAATATGGCAACAATCGTTCTCTAACAGCTTTTGTTTTTGAGTTACAGCTTATTAACCTTATTTAGTATTTCTACTTAGATTTTCAAATTTTTTTGGACTGCAAAAAATATTCTGTTGTTGTCGATACGCGTTCGTCCAGATGGTGTTGTGTGCTTAATCCAGATTGTTTTTTCTATATTTGTGGCTAATATATATTTGAAAAAAACATAGAAAACCTATATAAAACTTTGTAAAAACTGCATATCATCAATACTTCAAAATAGATTTGTACAATCAGGACAAGCCATGGGTTCCTCATATTGTTTGCAAAAAAATATGTTGTGTGTTTGCGGTTATGGTCTAGTGGGAAAAGAGATGCAGAGAAGTTTGTAACTCCCATGATTTGCCCAGAACCTCATAACCATCATGACGATTGCTACTTCTGCGTTGTGAAAATAAATGGAAAAATTTATAGTACTTAAAATTTATAGTGTTTTAAAACAATTAGGGAGGGAAATTTCGGTCTCTTAAACAAGGAAAGGAAGGCCATAGAAGTATTCCATCCTTTATTGAAGCTGTTTTGAGTGCTTTTGTCAAAGAAAACTTGCAGATAATCTCTCAATTAGTAAATCGGCTATCGCTGACCACATGAAGCTCAAAAATTAGAACTGGTAATTAACCACTTAAGTATAATTTCACTAAAATTGTGCTTGGATATGGGACTCAGCCTCGTTCGATCTTCTCTCTAGACCTCTCACCAACCGTCTGCAATTCTTTTTAATCACCTGGACCAATTTCTTAATGAAAATTCAAATTTAAAACGCATTTTTAAAAATTTTTAGTAGTAAAATATCATAATTTTATTCACAGGGCATAGAAAGTGGCAGGAATGTATTGAGAATAATGGAGAGTATTTTGATTAATAACAATTTTTTTAAGAAAACGGAATAGAAAGCCAAACGACTCACCCAAAATATCGACAACAAAAAATTGTATTTCCAAGCACATAAAACTAGAACATTACAATACAGTCGTAAAACCAGAATGCCTCTATGGGTCTGAGACACTAATTCTGAATAGGAAATCCGACATAGAAAACATTCAGAAAAAGGAACGCAGAATTATAAGGAAAATTTTAGGCCCAAAACTTGTGGACGAACAGTACCGGCTCAGAAGTAATCAAGAAATCAAACAATACTCTAATATTCACACTAAAATTAGAAAACGCAGATAAAAATTCTATGGACACATGAAGAGGACGAACCCAGCAAGACTTCCTAGACAAATAATTGAATTCTACGAACAAAGGAGTAAATCAGAAAAAAGACTCAATGAGGTGGAGTGATGAAATCAAAACTGATCTTAAACTAGCCGGAATCACACCAGAGGATATTCCAAACCGGGTAGTTTTCAGGTTCAAAATTTACAAGTGGCAAGTTGACCAGGAGGAGGAATAAACCTAAGAAGACTGGTCTCAAGAGAAAAAAGAAGCCCACAGCGTAAGATTAAAGTGCGGGCACGAAGAAAGGAAAAGCATGACTCTTGATCAATATTTTAAATATATTGTTTTTATATTTTAAAACCGTAATTTCAGGATAACTCACTAGTTAAATTTTACTGTACATCTTTTCCATATTTGCGACTCACGAAATGTTTAAATTTATTGACTAAAAAAAAAATAAGGCATCCATCAGAATGTTTTTACTATACTCAGTCGGTAAATACGAAACTGCCATATTTGAAGGAGAGACGTGTGTCTTTTCAATCATGTTGTAATTAACAAAAGAGCCTTTGAATTTTAAAAATGTATATTCGTTCTAACAACAGAATCACATTAGCCGGCAGACCTTGGCAATACTGTATGTGACGGAAGGTCGCTGTTATTCTACAAGCAACCGCAGCACTCAAAACAACATGAATATTGATACGAGGACAAAAAGAAAAAAAAAAATGAGCTAAAGTAGCTGTTTCCTACTGAACTATTTCTTGATTTTTCACGTATGTACGTGAGCATACATTAACATCTCATGCATATGTAACAGCCTCTTGTGTAAATAGGGATAAACATTCGTATGTGTTGAGCTCACTCAACATAAATTAAAGATGTCAATCTTTGGAATATCAAGGATAAACTAAGATCTGTGTCGGAGCCGTAAATACCTTAGGCTTTGCCATTACGTACAAAGGATAAATCAGAAAGTCTGATAAACAAGAAAAGAAAAAAAAAATCATTCATTTAAATAAAAATAACTATCAACAGAACAAAGATTCTGTAGTGAAACTAATACATCACGTAGAAAATAAACTAAAATTGAATAATTACAAATCATGATAAATATTAAAATAGTTCTAAACCAATAAAGATTTGTTAAGTGGACATATAAATCGTCTGCTTGGAGATAAAAGTCACAAAGTACATTTTTTTTTAAATTCGACAAAATTTCATTGTGTGTTAATATTATCATTTCCCATAAGTATAAAAAGTCACCAAGTGAATAGAACTAATATATATGCACATTAGAAAATAAGAATACTCACTATATAACTATCTGAGAAATTTTTAATGAGGATGTTCCCATTTGAATATTGAAACGGAAAAAAATTGATTATTTACCTAAAGACGTTTTCCTTCAAACAGAAATATCTCCTATGGTCCTATTTTAAATTTTTTGCCAGTTTGAACATAAAGACAAGTCATTTGGAAATCCTAAATAATCATCTATTTACCTTACTATTTAGTTTTTTCTATCTCAGTTTTCTTAAATTTTAAGAAAAAATAGTCAGGATAAAATTTATAAAAAGAAAAAGAAAAAATGTTTAAAATAAGAGATCTTGTAAAAGAATGAACGAATGAGTATTGCCAGAAAAAGTTGACTGGGGTGCAGTTATTTAGATGAGTGAAAATTTATATTGTTAATTTTTGTATAATATCGTGCATAATGCGTTGATTGACTATAATGTAATTGCTTGAGTTATTGAAAATATAATATGGTACATGTAGTATAATAGTAACTTTGACTGTCATATAAATGTTTCAAAAAAATATAAATTTATATATTTTTCTCTTTAATTTCTTTATTCACAACTGTTACAACTGTAACGATCAATGATTCCGAGAGTATATCCAGGTATGCCAGTCGTGGCCTTGTCTTGTGTAAGTATGTTATTATATCCATGAAGTCTGTTTTGAAATTCTAATAAGTATTTAAGAAGTATTGTAATACAATTTGAAAATTTAAAAAAAAAGGATAATATAATGTAAAAATGTATATGTTTTTTTACTGGGGTACATGTGGTGAAAGATTCTGTAAATTAAAAAGTAGACATGAAACATATAAATTTGATTTTTTTTAACTGACTGTAGAGTTGACGAATTAATTAACAAGTAGAACTATCTCAAAATCGTTCATTAATTTTTTTTTCCACTGCAAGTAGTTAGTCCTGAAGCTTTTTCATTAATTTTATTCCATACAGCTAATGTCTAGTTTTCCAACTATCGTAACGTTCAGATTTATTTATAGACGTCCGGATGAATTACTTCGAGCTACGTGCCACCCACATTTAATACCTTCCTTACTTGCTTAGATATAGCAAAAAATAAGTTTAATAATTAATATTTTATAAAAGTTGTTGGAATAAAATAATCACTCTACTAAATACACCTCCATTGGATTCTGCTAGATATGAAGCTGAGAGAAATGTGCTGGGATCTCCTAGAGACTCGCTTGCCTTTCCTTGTGGGTGAATTGTAAATTTTGTAATGTAAATGGCCTTATGATTACATTCATACATTATCTACAATAGTAAATAAACTGAAACGAAGAATAAAAAAAACAGACAGAGAAGAACTATACCATTCATAAATATCATTATATCCCAGTGAATAAGTGATTGAGTCAAAATTCCTTACTTTTGATTGCACGACTATAAAAATTAAATTAGGCTTAGAGGATAAGAATTATAAGAAAAATATTTGAAATTTTTTTTTTGAAACACCTAGCTGTTATAAAAATATCAAATATGTTTCACATAATTCTTATTTTGGAATCCTAATCGAATTTTCAAAGTCGTAACCTGAAAAGTAAGGACGTTTGACATAACCACCTATTCACTGAGGTGAAAAATATAATATAAACTCTACAGTTTATAATTGAAATATATAAATAAAAAAATATTAATAAAATTACATAAATTAATATAATAATAATAAAAATTAAATTAAAGCTTATAATTTAAATGATTTTTAAAATCATGAAATTAAATGAAAAAATAAACTTTATTCTGGGACTTACTGTCCCCTAAGACTAATAATAATGCACGGTTACAAGTACAATTGTTTGGCCGCATTATTTACAAACTAAATGCTTCAGTAATTACGGCATACATTTTCAACAGGAAATAAAACAAAAACTTAAATTAAAGAAAAAAAATAATAACTTAAAATACGTGTAAAAGAATAATTCTAAGTATTTACTTAATTATTTACATATTTGCGGAAGATTGATAGTCTGATAAGTAATGGGTAGGGAATTCCAGAAGGAGGTAGCACGGATGATAAAGAATTTTTCAAAGGAGGCAGTTTTATGTGAGGGGTATACAGGTTAAACGGATGGGATCTAGTGTTCAGGAGGTGAATAGAAGAACGTAGAGTTAATAGGTCAAGAATATATGGATGATTTTTGGTTTTTAGAGATTGAAATAGGTAAGTACCCAGAAATTCGGAATTTAGGAAAAAGCCACCCAAGCTCAGAATACCGGCAAGTAACGTGTGACCGCCTGGGGGGATCCCGAAGATAAATCTAATAAAACAGTTCATCAGTCTAATCTACTCATCATATGGATTTCCCAAATAGACCTGTCCCTCTAATTATGGAGGGAAAAGCCAGGTCAAAGAAATCCCAGATCTTCTTTCTCAGCTGCGTCACTGATGTAAAAAAAAAACAAAAAAAAAACAGTGGAGGCTGAGTGCGCTATTGTACATTATAAAGCTAAATAAATATGATCTCCTCTAGGCTCCAACTACCATTAAATAAACAAGGTATTTATAAGGCCTGTATCTTTACCTAAATTTTTTTTTTTTTTTTTTTCCTTAATGAACAAAGTTTTCTTTTCCTTACAACCTACTTTGCAGAATATATCCTTAGGAGGCGCCGTGCAGACTGCCGGAAGAGGACATGCCGCCGACAGACGGACAGACAAGGAACGCTTATCGTTTAGCGGCGGACACAATGACAGATGACCAACGCCTATGCTGGCTAATTGAAAAGGCCCGGAGATAGGGCGGCACTCTGAAGCCGTTAAAACACAATTACCACTAATGCCAGCCGATGTTCATTATCCGATCGTGCACGGCCTCCTTGATCGAGTGATATATTTTTAAAAGATCCATTTGTTCCAAGGAGATATATCTAGATGGCTCACCCACACCTCTCCCGCCTTTGTCTTCTTCAGCTCCGCTTCTCGTGCCAGCGGGTTTCTCTGACATGTTTGACGGATCGTCTCTGCGTATTATTTCCCTGCATAGTAAGTAGTCGGCCGGATGTCTGCGAAAGAACCGTTGTTATACTATTTTTGTTTATTTTTTCTATTACTTTAATAGCCCAACGTCCCTGAAAGTTATTTTGTTCAACAAACCATATTTCCTTTCCTTAGAAATGGAATTTGATAAGTTCTAAGAAATCGAAGTTCTGATAACAAGTTCAGCACGATTTAAAGCCTGAAAAGTTCTTAAACATTTTCCCCACAACTACACTATGTCATTAAAATGTTTTGAAAAAATCAATAAAGGTATAAACAGTTTCTAGTAATTATGTAAGAAACCAGAGTTTAACGAACTCATTACTGTCTGTTCAGCCTAGTAACACAGCTAGATACATTTCTCAAAGTTATGTTCGAATTTGTTTGATTAACCGAGGCTGATCGTTGGAAGTTTTCAAAAATATTTTTCTCACGCATTGAATTACTCAAATGTATTTATTTTTGGGCTATAAATAGTAATTCCTAATTATGAATACCTTTTCAAATTTAATGTTCTACAAAAATTGTATAAATATATAAGAGAATTGAAAAAAAAAAAGACTAAGAGGGGTTGTGGCACAAAAATGAGTATGGCTTAATATAAACAAAAATATTATACAGAAGTTGAGGACAAAAAAAAAAAAAAAAAAAAAAAAAAAAAAAAAAAAAAAAAAAAAAAAAAAAAAAAAAAAAAAAAAAAAAAAAAAAAAAAAAAAAAAAAAAAAAAAAAAAAAAAAAAAAAAAAAAAAAAAAAATATACTGAAATCAAACAGATGGGAAATAGGTTTGAATAAACGACGAGCTTCCCAACAGCTGAGCAGTTACGCCATTATTCATTTTTATTCAGTAATGAATAATGAAAAAAAAATGGGAATACACGACCGTGCATTAAATGTTGCATACTGGGTTACATCGCCTACTTAAGGAAACGGTCCCATTATGTGATCAGGAGAGGCAATGTGCATAATCAGCAAAGGACTGCACGATTCGGGAGATTATTACTTTGTAGCGAGCAATCAGTTTGGGAACAGCCAATCACTGCCTTTTCTCAACCTCTCCTCGATCATGCGCCGTCCAAGGCCGGAACAAACCTTTAGTTTCCTTTATTTCAACAATTAGATCCCCCATTATGCCATGTGTGGCGTAAATCATTATTGCGTAAGAAATCTAAAAATAAACTTTAAGCTCCATCATCTATAAATTTTACTAAAATAAATTACCAGGATTCCGAACATATATATAAGCTGTATATTAAGTTACACTGGATTGAATCTAGATATCAGCTGATATATAAATAAAAAAAAATTATTATTATTTCATTTGAATTTTGACATCTGATTTTTTTTGTTGTCATTTTTTTTCTTATCTATATTTACAATTTTTTTTTTTAATATCAATTTATTGAAATTTACAACCATACAAAACACATACATCAAGTAAATGTGTTGATAACTATTACAATAACATGTCAAAACTTGAAAAGAACTACTCATCAGTAGCATTTCAATAAAAATTCTATACTCTAAATTCTATGGGCCATCTTCTTTTCAGACACGTCGGAGGATTATCGGGAATGGAGTGGGAAGCAAGTCGAGAAACTAGTGGATTTGTGTAGCTATGGGTCTTACTATGAAAGCTATCTGGTTTTAACTAACTCAACAACATATGTAACATTAAGATCTTTATGGATAAGTTTATTGGTTACAAAGTAAGAATCATTAAAGATTTTTCGAAGGATTTTTGATTATAAGGAATTGATATAAGACGAATTGGACGGTTTAGTAGGGCCCCAAAGCTCAACTCCGTACGTCCAAATAGATCTAATCACTGTAATGTAAATAAGTCTTTTGTAATTAATTGGGAGATTTGAACGATTTTCTAGTAAATGTTGAAGTAGTCTGTAGCGACGAGCAGTTTCTTGTCGTTTTAGTCTTGTATGTGGATTCCAAGTTAAATGTTTGTCCAAGTGAAGTCCTAGGTAGTGGATCAATTCAATAGGGATTAGTGGAATATCATTAAAGGATACTGTAGGACAGGATTACGACGAAGGGTAAAGGTTATTTGGTGAGATTTGTTTGGTTTACCTTGAAAGTTCTATCACTGATATAGGAACGGATAATTAGGAAGTATTTTGAAGAAAGGAATTTGCGGGGTTTATAAAGCAGTCCTGGGTGCCAAACTCGGTCAAAAGCCTGTTCCACGTCGAGAAAGGCTCTCGTGCTGCACATTCCGCGCTCCAATGTGGAGGAGACATTTACAAATGTAAAACAAGAAACAGTAACTAAACATACAAAATAAACCAGAATCTTGATAATACTACTTTCTCTAGTCGGCTACCGAACAAAACATTCTTTAATAGGAATGAAGTCACCCAGCAGAAAATTATCAAAAGATTTCATACCATATGGAAATTATTTATCATAGTTAGAGGTTATTTTTAGTTGCACATATTATTAAAATGGATTGATTAACATCCATATTGCTTATCGCCCTGGAGTGAGGCAGATTATAATACATATTCAACAAGAACAGTTATTAGGTAAATTTTGTATCAATCGTTATTTCTGGTAGTCCATGCTTATTTATATACTATTGAAACATTATTTGGCTACGTATTTACATAAATATTACCAATATATATTCATAGAATAAACAAGGTACAAGCCTATGCTTCAGTAATATCAGCAAGATGCTTAAATAGTTCCTTCTTATTTTTTTTATCGTATAAGAGAGCTATTAAATTTAATGGGACACAATGAGCTATAGGACTGAGAACACAATTAATTTTATACCGCGGGTAACCTTGTAACCATGTCATAACTCAATACCGTCGTATAACTCTTGTATTGAGCACGTGTGTCATCATCTATCTTCTATGGCGGCTGGTAGATAAAAATAGTAATAAAAATATTGAAATCATTGTTATACCAAATTTATTTTACCATCCTTAGATGTATTATTGATATAATGATGATAAACGTTAATGCAACAGAGATGAAACTTGATAAACTCGCTTGAAAAAAAAAATTGATATTTACAGCAATATATAATATATAGAACTTGTAAATGTGTAGAATATGATTACAATGACAGTGGCTTGAAAAGGAGTATTCATTAGTGACATTCCAATAAAATTTCTACACTAGAAGGTCTCTTGGCCATCATCATTTCAGATGCCTTGGAGGGTTATCGGGAATCGAGTGTGAAACAAGTTAAGAGACTTGTAGATTTGAGAGGATACGAAGCTTATGAAAGGACAGCTTTCTGGAATAGGCAAAACCAGTAACATACGTAATAATACGATCTTTATTGATTTATTTGTGACATAATAAGATTTGGTGGAGCCACAAGCTTAACTCTTGGTCTTATGGCATGTAAATGGGTCTTTTGTAATTTATTTGAAGCTTTGAACGATTGTCTAGTAAATGTTGAAGCAATCGAAAATGAGGAGTAATTTCTTGTCGGTTTAGTCTTGTATGTGGATTCCAAGTAAGACGTTTATCCAGATGAAGTCCTAGGAAGCAGATGTGTTCAACTTTTTTAAGAAATAAACAGAAATATCCATACGTTTTTTATCAATATTACAATCTGCCTATATAGTCCAAGCAACGAAGACCAAAAAAGGCCGACTGGGGGACTTAATTCATGTAGAAGCCAATTTTGGCACAGTTGTAGGGGAAGGTGTCCTTAACAACATACTAAAAGTACTGGGGGGTGGGGGTGGAGCTAACGGAGGGGGGGCGCTCTAAAGGTCGTTTTTTTTCAGTTTTTCGTTAATAACTCGAAGACTCTTGCCCCTAGCGAAAATGTGTTTATGTACTAAATTAATAATTATAAAATTCTTTACAAAAAAGGTGCTATACACTTTTTTGTTAACAGCAATCCTTAAGGAGATATGGAGCGAGAAAAAAATGAAAATTAAAAGAAAAAACCCTTTTTTATTGTTAAAAATGAAATGTTTATGGTTTATATAATTAATCTTTTAGCGCCCTTGGTTCCAAATATCAAAAACAGCTTACATATGTATGTATGTATGTATGTATGTATATAGAACTGTGGAGGACGAAAAAATTGGCTAACTTGTGGTAAGTTGCACTTTTCCGCGAAAACACGTTTGTCGGCACTTTTTTGACTATAACTCCAAAATTATTTGTTCGATTTGAATTTTTTTTTTTATCTGAACGCTAATTAAATTTGCTTTCTGAACCCACAAATGTGAAATTTTGATCAAGTCTCGTAAAACACCCATGCCAACACGTTGAGAAACCCATACTATTGTGCAATTCTTTTATTTTTGGTTCATTTCTCACTACAACTCCAAAAATATTGGTCCGATCCCAAATTTCTTTTTTTCATCTCAAAACTGGTTAAATTTCCTATTAGATTCTATAGATTTAAGTTTAATAAAGTTCCGTGAAATATCCATTCTACCTCGTTAAATTCCGTGTACTGTTGTGAAATCCTTATTTTTTCGGAACATTTCTCGTTATAACTCTAAAAATATTTATTCGATCCTGAATTTCGTTTTTAAATCTTAAAGCTGGTTAAATTTGAAATTAGATCCTATATATCAAATTTTGATTTAAGTCCGTGAAACACCCACGCCAGCCCACTCAACATTTCAAAAATGTCAGGTTTTGCCAAAACATACACATTTAGTGTGCTAGCATGGGTATTACATGGAATATAATTAAAAGTCATAGATAGGACCTGATTGATAATTTAAGTAGCTTTAAAATGAAATAAAGCAATTTGGAATCGGACATATTTTTTAGGAGTTATAGAGAAAATATGCCAAAAAAAATTAAAAATTTTTAACAACTCGCAGTTGTTAGCGTGCTGGCAAGGGTATTACATGGCATTTTATCAAAATTTGATATATAGGACCTAATAGAAAATTTAACCAGCTATGAGATGGAAAAAAGAAATTTGGAATCGAACAAATATTTTTAGAGTTATAACGAGAAATGTTCCGAAAAAATAAGGATTTTACAACAGTACGCGGTATTCAGCGAGGTGGAATAGATATTTCATGGAACTTAATTAAAATGAAATAGATAGTATCTGATGATAAATTTAACCAGCTTTAAGATGAAAAAAAGAAATTCGAGATTAGACAAACAGTTTCGGAGTTATAGACAAAAGAGTACCGACAAACGCGTTTTTGAGGAAAAGTGCGACTTACCGCAAGTTTGCCAATTTTTCTTCCTTCACAGTTCTAAAACTATCGATCTAACAAAAAAAACGAATAGAACCAAATTTATTGCAAATTTGCTTAGCTTTAATAATGTATGTAACACAAAATTTGCTGAAAGTAACGGTTTCCGAGTTACTGGATCAAAGTGCTAAATACATACAATTTTCAACACTTTCCCCCCCTCCCCTGCCCAAACCTGAAGATGTTTCAAAGAAATCTTTTAACCACATTTACAGCTAAGGTTGATGAACAATATGCAATAGTCAGATCTTTTTATTTTTGGTTCGATATCAAGGTTCGAATGCTAATGCTAAATCCCTGTAATATAATAAGCATATTTGGCTTAACAACAATAATTTTATTTTTAGCAATAAGCTTTCGAATTATAATAATAAACTATTAATTTTTAGAATAAACATTGCAATTTCAACAATATATATACAAATTTAACAATAAAAACATGTTTTTTTTTACATTTTCCATATTTCCCCCACTATATCTCCTTAAGTATTGATCCTAGAAGCAAAATGTATAGAACCTTTTTTGTAAACAATTTTATGTTAATTAATTTAGTATATAAACACATTTTCGCTAGAGACAATAATTTTCGAGTTATTAACGAAAAACTGAAAAAACCGACCTTTAGAGCCCCCCCCCACCCTTAGCTCCACCCCCACCCCCCAGTACTTTTAGTATGTTGTTAAGGACACCTCCCCCTACAACTGTGCCAAAATTGGCTTCTACATGAATTAAGACCTCTGAAAATCCTTCGTTGCTTGGACTAATAGTAATGAGTCCACTCAAACAATATATACAAAAAAAAAAAAAAAAAATTGTTTTTGAAGTATATTAAATGAAATGAAATGATTCAGAACAACAATAACGGTAAAAAAAAGAAGAAAAAAATAATAATATAATCTAATTAAGTATACAATCAGTCTAATGTTGGGATGGTTAGAAAGATGTAGATGGAATTTCGAAAATTTGAAGGGTATGAGGTTAAAGACAAAAGGTATTTGGGATCTTGGGGTTCTGTTAGATATAATACGGGAAGTATTTGTATAATCCCTGAGGCCTTTGGATTGGAAGGATTAGATTGGAAATGTTAGTTAAAAGGAGACAAAATAAATTTTAGGATTGATCCTTCTATACCATCATGCGTACCTCAAGTGAAAATGAATTTTAAAATTCATCAAAGAAAACAAAATTCTTTTAAAAAAATGTTGTTTATTGGGGCTTAACGTCCTTATGTACTCCGACTAGAGCAGGAAGGACGGATTATACTACAGATTACCAATCTAGTCTATCCAGGGAGGGAAAGTCAAGATATACTTCGTGGGTTCGCCACGCAATAAATTTGAACCTGCCCAGGTGAGATTGGAACCAACGACCATCAGTAGCGAGCGCGCTGAGACCGGCCATCGGGTCCCCTTTAAAAAAAATGAATTTCAGATCTAACAAATCCAAGAGAAAAAGAAGCAATGGAGGAGTTTTTAAAAGATCCAAACAGTTTCGTATCAATCTTTATAACAATGCATAATGTGTGTATTTTTTCTTATATTTGACTTAAATTGATACTGAGGCTCATTTCCCTTAAAGTGGGCACCTTCTAAGATTGGATAGCGAAAATAAACTTCTCATGTTAACATTGATTATTAATAGATACTCTACATAACACCTCTCTTCGACGAATAGCTGAAAAAGTTATCTATTTGATTTATTATTATTATTAAGTATCATAATTTCGATGGGTTTTTTTTTTTTTTTTTTTTTTTTTTTTTTTTTTTTTAAACTCCGGCTTTAGTGGCACCTCAGCCCTATGGCTCATTGTGCCTATGCCGTTTATCCTGTACCATTGTTAGTACAGTCCTAGTGTTTTCATGTACCCTATAATGCTAATAGGGTCTATGTCCACACTCGGATCTAGGATGATTTCCCCCAAGTGAAGAAGAAACTTCTCCTTGCCAGCATATCGCATTTGCTTATAATGTGGTAAGGCGTCTCATGCTCCCTATTGCAGAATCTGCAAATCGGTGAGGTCTTGATTTTCATTATGCAGAGATGTTTATTTAATCTGCAATGCCCTGTATACATTTCTGTCAGGTATTTGAGCTTGGCTCTGTCAAGATTAAGAAGTTGTGTGCTTCTTTTCTTGCAGTGCCCTCCCAGAAACAGTTTTGACTGTCTCAGTTGTTCTGTTTGCCAGTTTTGAGGGGCGATTCTGTCATAGAGCCTTGCAATTTCACTTTTCGCGAGGCTCCAGGCTATGCCACAGACAGGCTCGGGAGCAGTAGGAATACTGTCCAAACCTTGTCTGGCCAGTTCATCAGCCTTCTCATTACCTGTTATGTTCGAGTGTCCTTTCACCCATTCTATCCAGATTCTGTTTTCAACAGCTAGCCTATTGAGGTATAATTTACAGTCCTCGACAAGCTTGGATCTGGTTTTAGTATTCCTCAGAGCCCCCAGGGCAGCTTGACTGTCTGAGTAAATCTTAATGGTTCTGTTCTGTGTTCTATCTTCTATTAGTTGTTGTGCACAGCAACAGATTGCCATTACCTCAGCCTGAAATACCAGAGGGAGAGAAGTGCTCTTATTGTCGCTTGCTCTCCAAATTCCTGCTCCTGAACCTTTCTTGGTTAGGGAGCCATCGGTATAGCAGTTGATGCCATTGCATTTTTGGTGTTGCTTCCCGATGTCTATTTCCACATTGAAGGTAATTTCAATGTGTTTCTTTATCTGGAGGTCTGAGTTCATTTTGAGCAACTCTATTCCCTCCATTTTGTTTAATAGTTCTTATGCCCATCTCTTCTAGATGGTTCAAAGAGCAATCCTTGCTTAACAAGTTTATACATAGAGAGCATAGCTCTTGCTTCTACCTCCAATTGTAGTGACCTGAGGTTTAGTATAACCTCCATTGCCGCAGTTGGAGTGGTTCTCATGGCTCCTGTGATTAGGAGACATGCTTCGATGGGTTTAAAATACAAAAAAAAAAAAAACATTATTTAATTCAGAAAAACTGTTAATTCTGATTTCTTTCTTGGCACAAAATATTTTTGTTCCAGGGATATAGAGGGGTACTATAGTATTTTGCTTACAGTAGAAGTGGTATCAAGGCCTAAGAAAAACAGTAAATAGTGCATCTTTATAATAAAAAATTATGTGATAATTCTTTAAATTTCATTAATGCTGGTCTAATCAGCCTTCTAGATAACCCGAACTTATGATAATCTCAAGAATGAAATTTATTTTTAAATTTATTAATTTTTCAAAATTGAAAGACATCCTGAATTATGCTGATAAATTACTTATTAATATATTCTGCTGCACCTTCAAGTCACATGTGCAATGAAATTACAAGGTACTTTTATGCTTCAGCTGAGTTTCTGATACATCTGAGATTAGTAGATGTTGACTTTTCCATCATAAATCTGATGCTATTACGATAAGTTACCTTCCGGTAATGAACAAGAGAGAAGTATGTGCTATTTTCTATTTCAAGTACCGATTGTCGAGATTATTCGTAAACAAGAGCCGAGTACTCTCAATGGTCAAGCTACAATATCCGAGTTTAAAATGTAACTTATTTAATAATTAATAAAAGAAGATTGTGTTCTCTTCTTTAAAAGGAGTAAGACTTACAAGATTACGAAAAAAATAAACTTTAAATACAAATAACACCTAGAAAAGGAACTAACCTGGTTAAAAATTATATTGTTTATTTTATAAATTGCCAAGCATTGTAACATGTTTTACTAAATGATTTAATAAAATATTTGCGGCTTCCTTGTGGTAATGCTATTTCTAAAAGTTACAGTATAGTAATATGCCTGTTAAATATTTAAATTGTTATGAGCGTTGGGTTTGTAAATATGAGATCATTAGGCTTGCCTATTTCTGAGCAATATATCACATTTTAAAACTTGATTATTTTTTTTTTCCAACAAGCTAAAACCGCTATATTTTATATTTTGGAGTACTGTCTATACAATTAATTTAATACTCGGAGTAAAATAAAAATATTAGTAACAAGGTTATTCTCCCTCTATAAGATGAGGAACGGCTTTAGTTGGGGTATCCCTAGGATGATTGTATAATGTAAATAAAATATAATGGTGTTTTTTACATTCTTTTTTCTATTATTATTATTTGTCTCTATTAATTTATTTCTATATTAATATTTTAACCTTATATATAGTATAGTTTTTGTTTATATATTGTATAGCACTTTTTCTGTTTTTTCTTTCTTCTTTTTCATTTACTTCTTATATATCATATTGTGTGGATGGATTCACAAAGCCATATTACAGCCACCCGTATGAAGAATCGAATAATTTTGATGCCAATAAAATCGCTAATAAATAAAATCTTTAATAATTAAATTAAAAATAAAAAAAAATTACAGAATTTCATATATTTTATTACAGTTCAAATATCACATGCCTTTGCATACACATACAAAAGTATCGATTAAAAAGGTAAATATATTTCTGATACATTACAATATTAATCCATTTTTTCAGGAGATTCCTTATTTACTGAACCTCACAACCTTACGAGGTGTGTAAAAAAAACTTATAGTATACAACTACTTAAAGGCTATTTTTGTACTACTCTCTTCAAGTCAACTTATGCCTGGTCAACACTTACACAAAAGTGTTTATGGACTAAAGAGCTATAGAAAAGTCTTGTAAATGTGAAATATGACACTTGGAAACATGTTTTGCCTCTTTACTTTCGCTTTATGATCCTGAAAGGTGCTCAGACACCTGTTAGTATATATATGGCAATATGCCATCAGAGTCGAAGGGCTGACAAGAAGAGAAGACTGGATCGAATCAGTAAGAGGACATGGGGCACTGCCAGGATGTGAGGGAGCAAAAACGGTCGAGAACAATGGCCAGGTAACTGGAGCCACCTTCTGCCCCTGCACTTTCTGAGTAAACACTGGAAGCAGTTGGTAGCTTTTGGAATCTTAGAGGATTTTATAATTCTTAGTTATATTTTGTATCTTTATGTTTGTTGTTAAATATGTTGAAAGTATATGTCATGCTGAGATGTTATTTTTGAGTATTATGGAAAAAATGAAATTAATGCATGTATGTGTGTAACCATTTAAACACTCCGTTAGTTGCAACTCGAAATGAAGCATAAGTAGACACATGTCATGCCTTTTTATCCAATTATACTCACAATATTATTTTAACTTTAGACAAAATAGATAATATTATTGAATTATTTAAATTTGCAGTCATGAGTGTTTAATAAACAAAATAAAAAAATGTGAGCATGAACTGAAAGGCGAATATAACCGTTTTATAGAATAAATTTTATCTTTCTTTTTATTACAAATAAATTCCTTTTTTTATAACGAGGACCAATTAAGTTTTTAAAATATTAGGGATTTTTAAATAAAATGTAAAGTGTACAGTGTGTATGTAAATACCAAATAAAGAAGCAATGCGCACCTAAGCTTATATACTGCCCATAATTTTGAAGTCAGTATTGGGTGTATCTTTCTTTCTTCTCTTTTTTACAAGGACCACACTTTTTTCGAGAAGTAAAAGTAGAAAACCATAACATCCCTGGCACGTGGCTGTCACTTGTTCAAGATAATAGCAGAAGGCGAAGATTTGTAGGGTTGAGCAGGTAGGGTACCTTTAGAAGGCGAGATGCTGTGCTATTCATTTCGTACTATATCATTTTTAGGAGAAAAATAAATCAACTAACTATTCAAATTTGCTGAGGTGTTAAAGAAATAGTTGCATAAATGTGTTTAGAACGGCGTTTCAGGTCAACATTTGTAAAATAGTGTTAGCGTCCCGGCTCACTGCCTCTCCTTTTCAAGCTGATCTAAAAATATTTCTTTGAAATCTTTTATATGACATAATGAAACATCTTTTTAATTTCTTTATATTCAATGTGAATTAGAGTATTACCAATGGGTAGTTCCTCTACAAGTCTTAATCATGTCTTGTATATATTGCATGTATTTTGTAGTTGTATATTATCATATTGCATTGTATAGAGCATATTTACTAGATGTGTTTTCTAATACAGTTGTAAATTTCAATTATTAAAAGATTAAAAAAAAAAAATATTCATTGTGGTTAAAGAGGACGACGGGTTAGATGAACCATAGCCATAATTCATTTATAATACGTCATTTTTAGTATTAACTGATTAAATGAGGAAAAAAACATCTTGTACTTTCCATAACCAAATAGACGTTTTGATCTCAGAATTTCACCATTTTCAAGAAGTAAAAGAATGTAGTAAAAGAACTATAGTTCATGATAATGAAGGTGAGGATTTGTAGAGTTGAACGTGCGCCTTCAGAAGGCGAGAGGGTGTACTATTTATTTCGTATTTTATCGTTATTAGGGAGACGAAAATTCAGAATTGTTTTTTTTAATTTGCTCAGGTGTTAAAGAAAGCGCTGCATAAATGCGTTTAGAACGGCATTTCAGTTCAACTTCGGTAAAATGGTAGTAACGTCCCGGCTCACTTCCTCGCCTTCTCAAGCTGCGCCTTCTCTAAAGTATTTCTTTGGGATCTTTTAGATGACATGCAACTAATAGAACGTTAAATACATTGTTATTTGAAGGTGATTAGAAAGTAAAACCATAAAAAGCTCTTAAACCTAAAAACAGAGGACAACTTAGCCTTTTCATTTTCATCTTGAATTCATCAGATACTTCTTTATATTAGATGGGTTTAAAGGAACCGACGAATGTTTTGAGCCATAGCCTTAATTCGTTTGTATTGTGTACGTCATTTTCAGTATTAACTGATTACATAAGGAAAAAGACGTCTTGTGATTTCCATAACCAAAGAGAAGCTTTAGTTGACGTTCTTATCTCCTCAGAAATTCTGGTCTTCTAATATTACCTGCGTGTGTATTTCAGCTTTCCTTTTGAATAAAACAACCTGTACCAATGCGAAACATATATATACAGGAGATATTAGGTTGAGCAATTCAGCAATCTAAAATCATTAATGCTTCTAATATGTCACATATAAACTTATCCCTGAAGATCTCAATGACCCATATGTTGCTGAATAGGCCAAAACCAGATCCCTATTATCCCATGATAAGCTTCGTATCCACTCAAATCCACTAGTCTCCTAATTCGATTCCTGATAAACCTCCGAGGCCTTTAAAATAAAGATGGCCTAGTGACATTGTAATATATAACCTTTTTTGAAGTTCTAGTAACATTTTTTTATTAATTAAAAAAAAAATTCAAAAGTTAAATTGGCTCTCCTTCTCCTTTCGCTGAGAATACTTCCTTGCCAAATACTTCCAAGTTATCAACACCCATCACCCTCCGTTTATTTACAGTATCCTGCAATTTAAGTCCGCAATCCTATTACCACGTACAAGATTCCGTCTTTCCGATATCTATTTTCTATTCTACGGAACATTTTCTTCCAACGTTCTTTTCCTGTCCGATCCTCTATTCTTGGTATTCTATCCCCTCTTGTATTCGCAATGCGGACCATTCAAAACACTCTTCTTTCACTCAAAACTGACGCTTTCTAATTATTTGGATGTTATTCTAGTATATCAGACATAAAACATTATCCTAAATGTATAGTTTTCTTATGATATTTTTTTGTATAAATAGTTTTTGATTTTCAATTGATTTCGTTTTTCATTATTTCTTTTTTATCTAAGTAATTCTGTTTATACCATTTATATTGACTATTTGTTTTCTTTCTGTTTTTACTGTACCTATTTTTCTTCTTTTTTTTTCGTTCTCATGTAAGTCTGTATTCCCTGTTTTTTACCTTGTTTTTGAAAATCTCTAGGCCAGGTATAATTTTACTTTTTATTATGTAATACTATTCTAGACGGAAACTGTCGCAGAATAATGTTATATTTCTATTCTAATATTATTCGGTGAAATACACATTTTCCTTATCTGGTCGATTCAAGAGTTTCTTATAGTACAGTAAAAATAATTTATTCTTAATAGTGGAATATCTTACGGGTAATAGTAACTTAAAATGTTTTAACTTTTTTTTTGTTTATCAAAAAAATGAATATATACGTGTGTTTACGGTGCAGCGTCACTTAAAAACGGGTTTAGTCTTGGCTTATGAAAATTCATAGGTTGTTTTCTTTCCATACGTGTTGTTAAGCTGATAGGAAAACTGGTCTCCTCCTGCTAGCAGCATTATCCAAACAAAATAGTTTTATTAGGAAGATAGTTTATATATAATATAATATTATTGTTGGTTTATCAATTTGAAAATTAATTATTTTATTAAATATAATAACAGTTAAATACTAAATATAAATTTTCTTTATTTGTTTACTCTAAATAAATAAATTATTTTTCAATAATAGTATAATAAATAGCATTTAAACTCCTCTTTATTAAAAGTATAAACTAGTTACATGTTTCGGGAAACAAGGTCCCATCATCAGACTCTAAAATGATTTCTTGGTGTGTTAACACCAAGAAGGGGGACCTTGTTTTCCGAAACATGTCACTAGTTTATACTTTTAATAAAGAGGAGTTTAAATGCTGTTTATTATACTATTATTGATCAATAAAAGTAACTCCTTCATTGAAGAATTTATTAAATTATTTTTGTTATGAAAAAAAGAATATGTTTATAATACTATCCAAGTTCGGTATGTTTAGTTAAAATTATAACACAATTGTTATAAAACATATAACTTTAAAATGAAAACAAATAAATAAAATAAAGGCTACAATGAACTAAAAAAATTATTACTGTGAGAATATAAACGAAATTCAAAAAAATGAAATTTTCTTTAACGAAATTTTATATGTATGTTATAACGTAGATTTTTAAATTTTCCACCCAGAAAACAGTTTCATCTCACTTCTGTCGAAAAAATAAGTGCAACCAATCTTTTAAAGTGAACATAAATAATCAAACTATTAAAAAAGTTTCCTCATTCAAATATCTTGGTGTAATATTTGACAGTAAACTTACGTGGAAACCTCAAATCGACTATCTTCTATCAAAATTAAATAAAAAGCAAAACTTATTAAAAACATTATCACACACAACATTCGGCAGTGACAGGTTGACCCTTTTAAAGATATATCGTACCGTGATTCGACCAGTTCTAGACTATGGAGCTCCACTTTACGGTAGTGCCCCCTTAAAATTACTAAACAAATTGAATTGTTTTCATAATTCAATGATCAGACTCGCGACAGGAGCATTCAGAACCAGCCCCACAGCAAGTCTGCTTTATGACGCTGATGAATGGTCTCTATCAATTCGAAGGACTTATAATTTCCTTCAATCTTCGATAAGACTAAAGGCCACTCCAGGATTCGAAATAATTGCTCCTATACTTCCTAAAAGTCACCCAGATCTTTTTAGAATTATAACCCAAATAATTTCCTATAAAATAGAAATCTCTTTTCCTTACTCACTTCCACCCTGGCAATTCATTCCTTCTAAATTTAATTTTACTCTTGTTAAATTATTAAAAAACAATTTATGTCAGACTTCGTCAATGTATTTCTTTAAAGAGGCAATTTCCAGTTATGTAGATACGCAGCTTATATTTACTGACGGATCAAAAACTGATGAAGGTGTGGGTTGCTCAGTGATTATAGGGTCAGTAGTAATACGCTACTCATTACCATCTGTCTTTTCTATTTTTTCGGCAGAATTGTATGCTATTAAACTAGCCCTAGAACATATAAAAACACTTGACATGGACCAAAAAGAATACTTAATTTGTTCTGACTCACTTTCGGCTCTCACAAGCATTAACAAAAAAAACCATAATGTTAAAAACTACATGATATCTGAAATAGCCACATTAATTGAATCCATTTCGAAATTCAAAATTATTAACTTTATGTGGATTCCGGGACATTCAGGAATAGAAGGTAATGAACAAGCGGATTTAGCAGCCAAAGAAGCGTGTTCCCTCTTTCCATTACCCTCAATCCCTATACCTATAACAGATCTAAAATTATTCTTAAAACGTCAGATCAATACAGTTTGGCATGAAAGATGGCTTGGAACCGACAGCAACAACAAACTTAAAAAAATTAGACCAATTCCAGGACCATGGAAAGAAGAACCAGGACCAAGAAAAGAACAAGTCATCTTTACAAGACTAAGAATTGGACACTCAAAATTAACCCACAGTTACTTATTGGAAGACAAACAACCCCCAAAATGCAACGAATGTCAGGTAAATCTGACTATAGAACACATTCTTATTGAATGCCAAAAATACAAAAAGCAAAGAGAAGATAACGGTCTGACGAATCAAGACATTGCAACACTACTAGAAAACAACTCGTATCTCCACAAAAACATTATTCAATTTTTAAAGGAAACAAACCTGTACAAGGAATTATAGTTCTGAATCTGAGAATGGTGCCTCTAACCAAATGTGGTGGTACATGGCACCAAAATGTAAATAAATAAATAAACAAATAAATAACGTAGATTTGAAGTGTGTTAAGAAAATGTTTCTTTAAAATAATTCTAATATTTAATTATAATTAGTGTTCGAATAACCGATTTTTTATTATCATTTTGGTTGTAGTTTGAATAATGGCATTCTTTTATTTAATGAATAATATTACGTCTGTGTTAAATATGCAACAAATACAATATTTTTAGATATAATAAAATAAAATAAAAAAATTTCATAAAAATTCTTTCATAATAGTAATATTTATTTCAGAATTCATTACTCAAATTACTTTTTCAATACTTAATGTATGGATAGCTGTTTCCTATTGCCGTTCTCCTATAGATCGATGTTTTTTAAATAACTTATTTTGTTGCTCTCTCACTCTCCCTCTCCCTCTCCCTCACACACACACACACACACATAAATAAGATTAATTTTTAAAATACAAATTAGATATTGTTAGTTTTCGACTACTGCAATATTCACTAGATAAACGTTCAAAATTCCAAATTAATTACAGAAGACTTATTATAAAGCAGTAATTAGACCCATTTGAATATTTTGAGATGAGCTTTGGGTTTCCACTAAACCTTTAAATTCTTCTCGTACCTAATCCTTACAATTCAAAACCATTTGTAAAATCCCAATGTCCATGAAAACCCAATCAAAACCACTAGACTCCCAACTCGCATCTTAGTCAATTTGCGATAACCATCCGATGCGTCTGAAAAGAAGATGGCCAAGAGACTTTATATTGTATAATATTTATTCAAGTGTTACTAATGTGTTTTTCATTACAAAATAGTGACATGTCATTGAATTGATTTTACCACACATTAAAAAAAAAACAACGGTATTGGTCAACGGAATTCACACTTGTAAATATATTTCTCTCATCATGAAATGAAACATTAGTAAAGTTGAATATCAATTGCCTTATTAAAGGAAGAAATGTTTTTATTTTAAAGGATAAACCAGTTTTAAATCATGATTTGAATAGAGAATTCAGTAGGAACAGTTGATGTTTTAAAAAAACCGCTTCGTCAGTTCCGTACTAGAGAGTAAAGGATACCAAACCCAGCTCCCCAAGGCCAAGCATTACCTTTAACTGCTTCAAGACACATTAGCTTGGTACACTTCCTATTGTAGTCGAGTCACTGCTGAGCTGTTATAGAGTTATTGAATAGTAAATAGTTTATCGATCGTATAATTAAAGTATTAAAATTAGCACTATCAAATTTGTTTCGTTAAGAGCTCTAGAAGTTTATATTACACTGATGAATTAAAACCTTTATTTTGACATATAATACAATTTGTTATACTGCAGAGCAATAAGCCATATCGCTATAATGTAAACCTTTAATCTTCATTCACAAAAAAATCAATATAAAAATAAAATAAAGACTAATATATAAAATAAAAAATAATGACGATATAATTTTTTTTATATACATTTATTGAAATTTACAACTGTGAAAAATATATACATCAAGTAAATGTATTGACAACGATTATAATAACATGTTAAAACTTGAAAAGAACTAATCAATAGCAGTTTATTTAAAATACTACACTAGAAGGTCTCTAGGCCATCTTCGTTTCAGACGCCTCGGAGGATTATAAGGAATGGAGTGGGTTGCAAGTTTAGAAACTAACGGATTTGAGTGGTTATGGAGCTTACTAGAAAGGATAGGTATCTGGTATGGGCTAAATCAGCAACATATGAAACATTAAGATCTTTATGGATAAGTTTATTGGTTACAAAGTAAGGAGCATTGAGGATTTTTCGAAGGATTTTGGATTGTAAGGATTGAATACGAGATGAATTGGATGGTTTAGTGGAGCCCCAAAGCTCAACTCCTTACGTCTAAATAGGTCTACTCACAGTCATGTTGTAATTAATTGGGAGCTTTTTCTAGTAAATGTTGAAGTAGTCTGGAGCTATAATATTTAAAATTAAATGTAAGAAAACAATAAGGGGAATGATAAATAAAAATATGAATGAAATACTTTCATACATATTGAGGACTACCAAACTTTCTCCTCCACAAGTGAGGGGTAAAGCTGGAATCCAGGAGATCTTAGTGCTTTTCTCTGACTGATCGCTAGTTCATGACTCAGGTAGAGCGAGAGAATTTAAGCAGCAGAAACTACGAAAATGAAAGGAGCTAGTGATTAGCTGACTTAAGACTTAATTATCAAATTTCACAATGGATTTCGAGACCGCTTTAATCCTTAAAAACCTAAGAATGGATGAAAATTAAGGAAATTAGTAAAATGAAATATAAGTCTAATCAGATCAGAGTATAGAATCGTTTGCCAATAATTTCTTTATATATGTATACATTCACTCACAGGCAACAGATTTAACGCTATTGTTTTTTTTAATTTTCTCGGCTAAACTTTAAATATTTTTTATAGGATTTTTTTGTCTTCATATACTTTAGCTAGGGCCTATGAAACGTATAAAAATAATGAAGAATATTGACCATATAAAATACGGCAGTGTTCTAAAATATTACAAAGTTATTTTAAAATTATAAGATCTATACGCTCCCCTTGTGTACATTACGTCTTGCATTCGATGGGGATATGTCTAATGTGGTTTTATATAGATTCTTGAGGGATATGCCCCATCTAATGCAAATCTGTTATTAATCATATTAATTTAAAATTTTGAATTTTTTATTTTATTTAAATACTACTTGCGTTTATTTACTTAATGTTCATTAATTGGGGTGTAGAATTCCAAATGCGGCCAACTCCATTTTTGAAAATATTTCACATCTGGTCGATAAGAATAGAGGTCTGGATTAGGAAGAGGACTTATTTCTTTTTTAAAAATATAATTTAACTAATTTTGGGAGAAGACCTTCCACCTAAAGATAATCTGGTAGAAAAAATATTTTTTTAAAAATCTGGGAATCGGACTAATAATATGCTGGTTATGGAATCTACCCTTCAATTGTTCTTATGCTCTGATTAATGAATGTAGGGACGTAACCACATGAAGAAAAATGAAACATATAGTCGAGAAAAAAAAATGGTCTGACATATGCGTCATTTATAAATACATATGTGTACATACTTTGCAGTAACGATCATTTTTTTTATCGTTAGCATATCTTCCTTTTTTTAAGCAATCATAAATAATAATAAATATAAATTATTTTTATAATTATTATTTTTTTTTTATCTTGTTTACTCTTGTATAGACACTAACTATAGAGAAAAGGTAGGTTAGACTGTAGGTTACAAACCTATTGTTTAGGTGGACTACTATGAAATATAATTTAAAACGGGTAAAGATATGTAATATATTAAAACCTAAACAGAAAGGAAGCAAACAAACAAAGCATTTCTCAATCTATGTTTGTCTATTATATTCTTTTTTTCCTATTTAGTCATAAAGTTTGATAAGATTTGTATTTAATTTAGTAAAACATGTTAGTAAACACATTTGTCACCAGGATGCGCTGCTGTAAAAAAAAGGTATCGACAATTGTGTAGAGATAATAAAGAGCAATTAGATTCGGTTGGCGTGATAGCTAGCGTTATCGATCCTTGCATTGAAAATAGTAGGGTACTTAACACGGAGCCATGCGAGCACCCTAATCGAACAGCTAGTTAGCCGGCGTTCTTAGGGCGCATCGGGTTCTATGTCTGCCCCCAGATAGGGATCTATCAACAAATTACCTAACTCCTAGAGCAAGATCGTTAATCAATCCGGTAGTCGGCCGTGTTTAAACTTTAAGTGTTGGTTCCGAGTTGGGTGAAATGGGATTTTATTTCAGAAAATCGCTTAAGAAAACAATTTAGTAGCTCGTAATCAAAATGATAGAGGTAGTGGCTGAACTAATTCCTTTTTAATACTAAATTACACCTTATGTATTTCAATTGTTATTCATCCAGATAATTTTTAAAAAATTTATTTTTGATGATTTAATAACAAAAGTAAAATTTTTTTTATTTTTTTTTATTACTGGTTCATCTCAAATTGAATTCAATATAACTAACTTCTTATTTTGCACATTTGATACCATTTAAATAGTTGTAATTGCATTTTGGATTTTTTTTTTTTTTTTTTTTTTTTTTTTAGTATAATATCTCAATCTTTTATTTTTATATATATATATTTTTTTTTTATTGATTAACTTAGTTGTAAGATATATTATGAAATGTTCAGTTAAAACAAGTATGAAATTAGTTATGTTTAAAAAAAAGCTAAAATCATGACTGACTGAAGGGAAAATGTTTTTATTTGTTTTGGTTTGCTCACATCTATCGGTAGGGTCATTGGAGATAGCGTTTTGCTTATATTCTGTTATCGTATTTTTTTATATATATACTTTTATATAAAAGGAAAAGCCATTTTTCGTTCATGATCACTAACCGCAAAAACTACAGAACCAATCTAAACAAAATTTTAACTACATCATCTCCATAGTCCAACGAAGGTTTAGCAATAATGAAATTTAAAGGTTCTGAATTATATTTTCATACAAATGTGATAAATATGTGGTTCGCAGTAAAGTTTGATAATCAACCGATAGGTGGCGAGTACCATTTAAGAGAGTTTACAAAGGTACGGTATTATATAGAGATATAGAGCTAGAAATTTATGATAATATTACTTATTTTCAATTCAATTGTTAATAAAAAAAGCTATAAATAAATGGAGCTACATGTGGATCCCAGTGCAGTTAAAAACTTGACCGGTATGTGGCTAGCGCCATTCTGCAACAGTTTGCAATGGAAAAATTATTGAACCTAACTATACCAAATTTTAATTACAACATCTTCATAGTTCCAGGAAGGTTTATAATAATAAGTTTTACTATAATAATAATTGTAATATATACTCTTGAGTGCCAGAAACCAGGTTTGCCGAACTGTCATATACTTATATGGTTAGAAATTAAAATTCAACCAGATGGATCGATAAGATTATTTCTGCTGAAGTGAATGTCTAATTATGCTTTTACGTACTCTTTGAACACCTAATCAATGCAATTTTAACCAGGTTAAAAATTACTGGCTTGCATGAAAATATCATTGAAGAAATGATGCTGAATTCCATACTTCAATACAAGATTTTTACTGATAAACGAGCGAAATTAAATTATTAGTTAAAATAACTTAAGTTCTTTATTTATGAGAACGGGCGATGCCGCGACGAGGTATGCTAGTTTTAAATATATACGGTAAGAATTATAAAGTTAGCGAGACGCCGGATAAGAAAGATTTTACTGTAGGATGTACATCCAATATACATTATTATATTTATCTCATTTCAAAACATATTCGTAATGAATAAAAGTTTGTTATTTGCTTGTTAAATCGGTCAAAAGTTACAGGATTAAATATCACCTGACGCGGAGAGAATGAGGACCAAAAAATGTGATCAGTGAATCTATTTTACAGTGGAATATTACTAACAAGGGGACGTTTGCAGATGTTACTCACAGATTTTAATGCCGATTTTTATGTGGGTAGTAGGGACTTATAATAGTGCAAAACTAGAGATATAGCCACCAATGGGTATTAGGAGGCGAGAAAAAAAATAAAATATGAAAATTACGTTTTATTTTTTTTCTCATCTCTCAGTAAAGATAGAGAAATGATTCTTTCACGTTTAATTGTAGTTATGTGTGCTATTTTAAATAAAAATACTTTCGTTATGCTCAAAACACTACCCGGCTTTAGAGTGCACAAAAACTCGAAAAAAATGACAAAATTCCCAGGAAATCCGCTGTAAATTAGTAGAAACATTTTTTCATGAACAACTGACCTCAAATCTGGATTTAACGCACCATGAAACCCTTATATGTTTTATCAAAATCAAAAAATATTGATTTTTTACCCTTTTCAAGGAGGTTAAAATTTTGAAGTTGAGATTTCATCAACAATTTCTAAAGGCCATAACAACTGCTGTATACAACCGATTACAATAGTAATAGCATCACAATAATCAGCATACGTTCTGCTTTTTATCCATGCATATAACATTGGATTTACTCTAGATTTTAGTGGAAAAAAACTGATGTGAATGAAAAAATCCGAGGTCAGCTATAACTTGAGATATTTCAATAAGGGGAAATCCTGCGACCTCCGGATTTCGGCTAAACTATGAAGTTTTAGGACTTCCAGATGACCTTAAAATTTGGTTTTAATCGGTGGCGAAATGTGTGAGATAGAGCATATTATTTACATTTTTTCAGAAATTGACAGCCCCTTCACTATATTATAGAAATAAGACGTTTTAAAAGGATCTATTTCTATTATTATTTTAGTTTTTACACAATAAATTTCAAATAAGACCATTTAAAAACAATATACATATTTTTTAACCAAAACCTGATATTAATTTTAGATTATTCATCAATCTTAGGATTTTTATGTAATTTGAAATAAAATGTGTCATTTTAAAACGTCTTATCTATATAATATAGGTGAGGAAAATTTTTAAAATAAAAACTGATAATATTTCCAGATTCCTCATCTCAAAAAACATGTAGAAACTTATTTTTGTCAAAACCAAAAATAATTTTTTTTTACGTTTAAAATTTTGTAGGATTTTAGAAGGCTGTCAATTTCTGAAAAAATGTAAATAATTTGCACTATCCCACATATTTCGCAACCGATTAAGACAAAATTTTAAGGTCATTTAGAAGCCGTAAAACTGTATAGTTCAGCCCAAATCCAGAGGTTGCAGGATTTCCCCTTATTGAAATATCTCAAGTTATAGCTGACCTCGGAGATTTTTCATTCACATCAGTTTTTGTCCACTAAAATCTAGAGTAAATCCAATGTTATATGCATGGATAAAAAGCAGAATGTATGCTGATTATTGTGATGCTATTACTATTGTAATCGGTTGAAGACAGCAGTTGTTATGGCCTTTAGAAATTGTTGATGAAATCTCAACCTCAAAATTTTAACCTCCTTGAAAAGGGTAAAAAATCAATATTTTTTGATTTTGATAAAATTTCACATACAAGGGTTTTATGGTGCGTTAAACCCAGATTTGAGGTCAGTTGTTCATGAAAAAAAGTTTCTACTAATTTACAGCGGATTTCCTGGGAATTTTGTCATTTTTTTAGAGTTTTTTTGAGCATCCTAAAGCCGGGTGGTGTCTTGAGCATAAAAAAAGTATTTTTATATCAAATACCTTACATAACTGCAATTAAACGTGAAAGAATCATTTCTCTATATTGACTGAGAGCTGAGAAAAAAAATAATACGTGATTTTCATATTTTATTTTTTTTCTCGGCTCCTAATGCCTATTGGCGGCTATAATTCTAGTTTTGCACTATTACCGGTCCCTACTACCCACACAAAATTCGGCATTCAAATCTGTGAGTTACAACTGATAACGTCCCCTTGTAAGTTACACAGATCCACCGCCTTCAAGATCACCTGCACTGTCACATAAAGAATGTTCTCCGAAGAGTCGCCGTAACGGAGCATGTGTTGTGTCACATACGGAAATGTTTGAGCTCTACCTGACTCGTTCTTATGTTATGAAGCGTGCTCTTCATAGCAATCGCTCGACGTGTCCTTGCGAGTTACAGCGAACTGTCCTCGTGGCTATTTATACTATTCCTTACTAAGGCATTACTATATTACTAGTTCTCAGCTATTGTAGTTATCATCTAGTCTTTAGTTATAGTTAATATTTCTTTATTTGCGGAATCCCTAATCCTTTACATTTTACTGAATTTTTCAGATATGTTAGTGGATTTATATTAGTATTAGCATTATTACAAATAATTACATCAATATCAATGCATTTACAATACAATCATAATAAAATCAATAAAAAAATAAGTTTTTTGTTCTCAGAAACTAATTTGAAAAATATAATAAATAATTTCCCGATGTCTGATTTACTATGGTCATGGTTCTGATGTGCTAAAATGAAAACTGTTGATATTAAATATTGTTTTCATGAAAAAAAAAATACTATTTTGTATTTTTAATTTTAGTTTTAAGGATTGTTATGGTTCTGATATGCTAAAATTAAAACTGTCGATATTACATATTGTTTTCATGAAAAAAATAATTTTTTTTTTTTTAATTTTAATTTTAAGGAGAAATTAGAATTGTATTAATAAAAATAAATTAGAATTATATTTGTTGTTAAACATAATTGTTATAATCAATGTGCACTTTAACACTGCATTTTCTTTTGTTCCTATTATTATCTAATTTTTTTTCATTAATGAATGAAAATTTTAATTTAATGGAGCCAGTTATATTTACAGCTATCATAACTCAGAGGGTGTACATTAAAATTATCCAAAGTAAAAACAGCAAATGTTCCTAATAAAAAAATTACTGCATACTTTTAAGTTATAAAAACTTAAAGATATTGGATAAGATTGATTCAACACTTTTGTTTAGCAAATCAACATTACAAACAAATATGCATTTGTAAGCAACAAAAATGAACAAACAGCTGATTGAAGACTATGTTTCTAGTACCTGAACACCTTACATTTTAACAAAATAAAATACAATTTATAATATGTTTTTAAGGAGATAGAGTTGTGGAAATGGTGTTCACAATGACATGTTAATTGCTTGTAAAGCAACTACCCTTTTGTAGCACTTCAATAAAAATTAGAAGATTCCGATGCCACCTTCTTTTCAGGTGCCACGGAAGGTTGCCTAAAATAGAATGGACATGGTAGTGGATTTAAATGGTCATGGATTTTACTATGAAAGGGTAGGTAACTAGTTGGACTAAATCAGCAACATATGCCACACTAAAATCTTTATTGATAAGTTTTTGAAAAAATAAGGAGCACAGGGGATTTTTCAAAGGATTTTGGATTTTAAGGATTGAGTATGAGATCTGATGGTTTATTAGAGCAAAAAGGCTCAACTCTGTAAGTCCCAATTTGTCTAATTGCCATGAAAGTGAGTCTTTTATAATTAATCGGATGTTTTGAACGTTCGAATAGCAAGTATTGAAGAAGTCGAAAATGACGCGCAGTTTCTTGTGTTTTTAGACTGATTAACTGTTAAAGTGGATGAACTATAACTTAGAATTACTAAATAGACTACTATCTCTTTTTTTTTATCATCTAAATGTTGCATGTGCAAATGATCAAATTTAATGTTTTGTTAAAATAAGAATTTGTCAAAACTGCCGTAGAAGCCACCTGAAATGTTAGGGATTTTCAGAATGACTACTGACCGAATAAATTAAACTTATATTCCGTTGATGCTTCTAACTCTTATATCTTATATCTTATATATATATATATATATATATATATATATTTTTTTTTAATACGTTAGTTATCATTGCTATTATTTTCAAAAATTAAATTAAAAACATTGATTATTTTATTAAGTAAGTGTTCCATGTGCAAGTAATCAAAAGTATTTATACTGTCGATCAAAAACAAAATCAACTTGAAAGGGTGCAAAACAGATGCATGAGAATAATAAATGACTACCCGAGATATACAAAAGACATGCTACTCGAATTAGGTTTTCAAACAATTAAACAATTTATTCACACACAGACCAGGAACTTTTTCAACTCTACAAACAATTCAGGAAATCCAATAATTCAAACAATAGGCAGTTATAACAAGCAATCCTTAAGAAGATACATACACAAACGTACAAACCACATACTACTATAACAATATTTTGCCAATAAGACATCCAAAAGTTATTGTTTCAACTTGAAATTAAATTTATTGAAACACAAATAATATATAAGTTAATTATCAGAAAATTTGATTAACTTTAAAGTACAAAGATTTAATAAGTTATGTATTTTAGTTTAGTAAATTGTATTATATATTTGTTTTTACCAATTTCTTTTCTTTTTTTTCTTGTTTTGTGGGTTTTTTAGTATTTTCCCTACTGTTAAAATAAATGCATTCCAAATTATATCCATTTTAGCTAAGCTCACTATGTAGTGTAAATTGTTTTATTAACAAAACATGTAATAATATTTAATATGTGCAATTGTAAACTGTTAAATCATTTGAATAAAATTATTATTATTATTACCATATTTTATTATTTTGGAATACTGAATTATCTCAATACATACATTGAAATTTTACTACCCATTGTTACTCATAATCTCACAAATATTTTTAAAATTTTATTAATCTTTTTTTAAATAAAAAACTTGTATAGAGACTGAGAAGAATACGGAACACACGAGGCTGGCGTGTAACTGCGGGATGGTAACTGTTCACATGCCCCGAGCTCCGTAGAGCAATTATTTCTTCCACGTTCCTCCTCCACAATTACCGGGGGAGAAAGGACTCTTGTTACTACACATCTCGTTACCCGGCCCTTCTTGGACTACTTACCTTCTTGTTCTCTACCGGGCGAAAACTTAAAATAAAAAATAAAACCCAGAATAAAATCTTTCGAGGGTAAGAAGAGTTCGGAGATTACAAAGAAGATTGGCTTAGTTATAAAAAATAACGAAAATCACAAAGATTCATATGAAGTCTACAAAATTGATCAAATGGTCTTCTCAAATTTTTTGTTTAATTAAATAATTCATAATGACTTATAATTCAAATAAAATTGGTCAAAATACAAATATAACATTAAACTAGCACCCTCCGTCGCGGCTGCGTCCGCTCTCAGAAGTAAAGAACTCAGATAATAATTTAACTAATGATAATAACTTTTTTATCATAATTTATTTCCTGCCCTACAGTATCCTTTAATAGCATTCCACTGATCCTTGCTGAACAGATCCGCTATCTAGGACTCCAATTAGACAAACGTTTAACTTGGAATCCATATACAAGACTAAAACGACAGGAACCTGCTCGTCGTTTTCGACTTATTAAACATTTACTAATCAAACATTCAAAACTACTGATTAATTACGAAAGGCTCATTTACATGTCAGCTATCATACTTGGACATATGGTGTTGAGCTTTAAAATCCACCAAACCATCTAATTCATCTCGTATCCAATCCTGATTTAGCCCAAACCAGATACGTATCCTTCCAAAGTAAACTCGATAACCATCCTAATCCTCTAGTTTCTCAAATTCCTTCCCGATAATCCACCAAGGTGGCTGAAAAGAAGATGGCCGACAGACTTTCTTATAAAATTTTTTTTTCTTTTTATTAAAGTGTTACTAGTGAGAGGTTCTTCACAAGGTATTGACAAGTCATTGTAATAATTTCCTCAAATTATTACATAAAGTATATACGAGTATGTAGACAGTTGTAAATATCAATCAATAGTTTTAAAAATACCAAAAGAACAAAAACACCGTATGTCTATATTAGTCTGATTTCAGGAATTTTTTTTATTTTATTTTTTTTTAAATATTGAAAATTTAACGTAAAGAGACTTCATCTAATAAATGTTGAAGTAATAAAAATGAAAGGTGGTGTGGTCAACGACGATTAACATTAACATTAAAATTCACTGTAAAAGTATAGTAAATATTTAGATAGTTAATACACTATTTTGTGAAATCTGTAGGTATTTTAAATTCAAGACATATATCTTTTCATAATAAATTACACACCCACCTCAACCCACTAGTTTCTCAACTTACCTACTAATGATAATCCTTCTGAGGCGTCTGAAAAGAATGCGGTTTCGGAGTCATTTAATATCGACCTTCTTTTGGAGTTTTCTTTACAAATCTTTCACATATTGATCTTATTTTCTTATATTTATTTATTTTTATTTTTTAATTTGTAATGAGAATTTTTTTTAAGTGGAATTTAATTCTTAAAATGGAAATTACTACAGTAATTCCTATTTTTTTTTTTTTTTTTTTTTTTTTTTTTTTTTTTTTTAATCGAAATGATAGTGGTTGTGGAAAAAAAATGTCAACAAAAGACCAAAAAAAAAGTAGACAAAAACCTTTATTTAATGTTGGCGCATCTCAAAGTGAAATCTATACAGATTCTTATTTGACACTATTGACCTCATACAAGATTGAAAAGACAAGAAGCTGAACGTTGATTTCGACTACTACAACACTTACTTGACAAACGTTCAAATCTCCCGATTCACTACAAAAACTCATCTATATGACGATTATCAGACCTATATGGACTTACGGTATAGAGCTATGGGGATCCACCAAACCATCAAATTCTTCCCGCATCCAATTACTCCAATCCAAAATCTTTTGAAAAATCCTTGATGCTCCTTACTTTGTCACAAGTTAATTGATCCACAATGACCTTAATATCCCATATGGCACGAACCAGATACCTTTCCTTTCATAATAAACTCACTGCTCACCCAAATCCACTTGTTGCACAACTTGCTTCCCATTCCATTCCTGGCAATCCTCCGAGGCGTCGGAAAAGAAGATGGCCTCGTGAACTTTTTTTTGTAAATATTCATTTGAGTACTACCAATGGGTAGTTCCTCTACAAGTTTTATTCATGTCATTATATCTCATATATACCGCATATTTACTAGATGTGTTTTCTAATACAGTTGTAAATTTCTATTAATAAAAGAATAAATAAAGAACGACACTATTGATTTAAATAATTTTGATTTACTTTGGGAAATATGATAGAACCGATTTAAAAACTAAGTTAAGTAAAAGCAATATAAAAAACAAATGTGATTATAACATTCCTAATATCGTGTCAATTGCTTGCAAAGAAACTAACCATTGGTATAGTCCTGTATGAGGTCTATTAGGTCTTCTTTTCAGATGCCTCGGAGGGTTGTCAGGAATAGAATGGTAAGCAAACGGAAAGGTTAGTGGATTGGAATAATTATGGAGTTTACTATGAAACGATAGGTATCTGATTTGAATCTATGTCTTAAAAATCAAAACTTTTTTTTTTTTACAGTTTTGACCTTTTAAATTTCGATTTTTCGATCAAGAAAATGAATCGATCCACACCAAATGTCACTTGTGAAGTCACCCACGAGCTAGACGTTATTATCTAATGACATGGTGATTAGCGTTGACATTCCAAGACAGTGCGAGCCCGAGGAGATCATGTTGAGTAGACATCATGACGTCATGCCCCTGGTGTCCCGTGGCTCAGGGACATGCTGAATTAGAAAGGCTATTATCAGAACCTGCCTCTAGATCATGTATCAGGGCAATTGTTCACTTCGTTGCGATGTCATGATTAATTTTTATACCGTTTGTGCCTAGTGTTGCTTGTTTTATTTTTTATTCATATTTACTAACAAGGTTAAAAAAATAATGAAAATGTTGTATAATTCGCTGTAAATAAGCATATTGTAGAGTGCATTAAATATGCGAAAAATTTTGACTTCATAGCTTCGTCAGGAGTGGTTAGAAGATAAACGTACTAAAAGTCCCTGGGGTGTGAGCTAACGGTGGGAAGAGGGGTGAAGGTCCCATTTTTGGGTTTTTCGATTATATGTCGAAAACAGGGGACTCTATAAAAATATGTTAAAAATCAAAATTAAAGCTGATCAAATTTCCTATAAAATTAATTCTAGACATATTTGTCGAACTTCTAACGACATTCAAGATATATGTTATTGAAAATCGGTAATTTTCGAAAATTGAATTTTTACCTCACGTTTTGTCAAACATTTGCTACTTCTTCTTTTTGGATACTCAGAAAAAATTACGGAGTTGTAAAAAAGTTGTAGAGCATTAAATTTATTTTAATTTCTTTTATCCGTTTATGGATCTTGAAGCAAACGTTTGACAAAAAGTGAGGTAAAAATTATTATGTTTTCGAAAATTATCGATCTCGAAAACCGTTGAAAGTACGAGAAATATGTATAGATACAATTTAATTGGAAATTTAATAAGCTTTAATTTTTATATGCAGCATATTTTCCTAGAGTCCACCGTTTTCGAGATAAAATCAAAAACCAAAAATGAGACCTTTTCCGCTCCCCCCACCGCTCACCCCCTACAGGGGCGGGGACTTTTAGTATGTTTACTTTCTAAGTACTCCTAAAGAAGCTATGAAGTCAAAAATATTCGCATATTCCATGCACTCTACACCCCTCATTTCAGTACTTATTGACTGAACTATCTGTAATAATTCAAATTATATCCGTAAACTCGGGAAAAAATTTGTAAAATAAAATAGAAAAGGTGGAGTGAAAAGTAATTTCCAAAATAATACGAAAATATCAATTTATTATATAGGCGTTTCAGCTTATATTGCAAGCTGTTGTCGGGCTACAAGGAAAGCAATACTAAAAAAAAAAAAAATTATTAGAAATAGAGTAAATTTAAGCAGAATAAAGAAAAGATCTATAATTTTATGAGATAAATATGAGGTAAAAAAACTGATTAAAATAGAAAGATCGCATCAAAAGTGGATATTATTAATGATAAAAAAAAAAAAAAAATATGTAGTTGTGAAAAATAAGAAGGAATAATTTATATTCATCGTTATTTATGAGTTACATGTATTATTAACATTATTTTAATTATGACTTCATTAATTTTAATAAGTATTAATTATCTACGTTTGGGAGATGTGGTAGTGAGCAAAGAACTACACCACGTGACTCCTGGACCCGAGTTCGAGTCCGGCTGAAGGCAGAAAATTTCTAATCTGTTTCAGCCGTAGATCGACCTCGAGGATAAGGAGACCTTCCTAGGGCTTGCCCAGTCTCTATGAATGAAAAATAGCCCTTAATTTTAAAAAAACCTGGTAATTTCGGCCAGATCGCCTCCTTTCACAACCGTTGGCATAGTAACAGTTCAACCTTACCGAAGAACTGAACCCAAGATCCCTCATGAGTTGTAGTCGATTTTTTTTAATTTGTTCATTGTATCTAAGATACCCACTCATTTTTTGCGCCAATAATTCTGTTATATTTAGATTTTCTATCTTCAAGTTTCCTAAAATATCACATCTTCTGTTTTAATTTTTATTTAATTTTTTGGATTCAACCTATTTCTAGTAAATTTATTATTTTATTATTTTTTTTTTTTTTTTTAACTATATTTTGATATTGGTATATGGTTTCTACGTTAAGGCTTCCAAGGCACGTCGACAAATAGGTACAATAAATTGATGGCTTCTTAATTTTCAGAATCTTGGTCAACAAGTCCAAATCATTAAAGAAAAATGAAACCTTGAGAAAACCTACTCCAAATAATAATATTTAAATTAATTTGAAAATATGCTCACTCATTTATAGGCCGCCTCTACAACCTTTGAAAAACGTTGACCTCCTCTTCAATTCTAGAAAACTATGTCTACCGACTTTGTCTTAAGGAAAACGTCATAGGATGGTTAGGATTAGTTAGATTAGGGAAGCAGTTGCACAAAAAACGCTTAATTCATCAGACATATTTATATAAATAAGTGTAGCAACCATAAAATATACACATGCTCTAACAAATGCAGTTGCTGCACTGATATAAACAGCTTCTTTTTATCCATTTTTCTTTGTTTCTGATTTCTGAATTCGGTCTAGAAAGTTCAGCTAACCGATAGTTGTAGTACTATCTGTACCTTCTGACATCGAAGACGAAAATAAGGCGATTTCCGTCTCCGAACGGTGTCCAGATATGCTGATTGGTTCCGATTGTCTCTGCCAATTTCTGTTGGTCATCGGTAGACCATAAGAAGTCACCGGTATGCCGTCGCAAGACCAGCGGTAGACAATAGCGAGACCTTTTCTGTATAAAAAAATCGATGGATATTGTCTCCTAGTGTGAACTATACCTTAATGGAGATTGTTGTCGAGCATTACAAAATCTAGGCACAGTGTCAATCAAGAGCTTAGGATTTATTTTTTAATTTCGTTTAGTGGTCCTAATAATTTATATGTACGGATTTTATGATAATTATGTAATGATAAAAGGAATTTGAAGCATGAATGTAAATAATACGCATTGGTAACTCTTTCAGATCTTCTTTAGAATTTTTATCCACTTAATGTTGACCTTTTTTTTGTGTAAAATATGGCAATCGTTTCTACGGGTGAGTTGTGTCGTAATCAGTGATGGTGAGACCATGTATGTTTTTACAGTAGGTATATGTATGTCTGTATGTGAAGTTTTGTTACTATCTTATAAACAGGTTTTTGTTATAAATCTAAACATTTCAAGTTGTAAAATCTGAAGCATTTTTATATGGGTCTTATTCAAAAATTCTGAAGAGCGTTTGCTAAGCCGGCTTGGTCAAGTGTCAATAATGATTTTTTTTATTAAGATTTTCTTCTTTAATCCTTACAATCAGAAATTCTTTGCGAAAATATCAATACTCATTCTGATGTCAAAAACTGACCAATGAAGATCTTATATATATGTTGCAGATTTAGCACAAATCAAGATATCTATCCTTTCATTGTTAACTGCATACTCACTCAAATCCTCTAATATAACCACTTACTTTACAATAAATTTCCGATAATCAGTCTAAAAAGAAGATGGTCAATACACCTTCTAATGTAGAACTTATATTGAAATGCTACTAGTGAGTTGTTCTTAACATGTTATTGACATGACATCGTTATAATTATTCTCAAATTTATTTGTTTTATATAATGTACCCTATACTAAACATCAATAAATAGTTTAAAAAAAAAAATTCTTCTAAGTAGTGAAGACGCCTATTTAAATCAGATTTGAAAAAAGTAATTAAAAATTGAATAAAGTTAGTAAATTTGAGAAAAATTAGTAAAAACGAAAGGTGCTCGATGGCCGAGATAGGATCTCAGCTCTGTACTGAAGGTTGTGGGTTCGAATCCCACCTGGGTGGGTTAAAATTTATTTCGTGGCTGACCCACGAATGAATCTTTGCTTTCCTACCCTAGCTAAAATAGGTTGGTAACCTGTAGGATAACCCATCCATATTGCCCTAGTTGGAGTACATAAGGATGTTAAGCCCAAATTAACAACAAGTAAAAAGAAAAAAGAAAAACACTAAGTCTACAGTTGTTCTTGATCCTAATGCCAGAACAAACAAATATGTCAATATTACATTTAAGTTCTTTGAATTTAAACGGATAAACGATCTAAATAATTCCCAATCTAGCCAAGTCCATTTTTGACAATGGTCTGCATGGATTATAAAGAATACCTTATTTTTTGTGTGGCCGTTTTCAATGTGATTTAACTACTTTTGGGAGAAAGCCTTCCTCATAAAGATAATCTATTAGAAAAATTATTAAAAAAGAATAACTGAAAAAAACAAACTGGGAATTGGACTAGGCTGGTTTTGGAATTATACGCCTCAATTGTCATAAAATAATTTGAATAATTTAATTTCACGTCCTTTATTACCTTTATTATATATATAAAGAAAAGTTGCTACCTATTCAAAAAACATTTAAAAATTTTCTCATGAACTAAGATATAATCACCAATTGAAAAACTGTTATTTATTGGTGATTGCCATCTCAGGGCACATACGTTGATCGCGGGTAATAATCGTAGCAAGACGTAGCCGGCGGAGGTACTTTCACCGGAGGAAGATTACAGAGGCCGTGATTGGTCAGCAGCAAACAGTACTGGCACAAGATTGAGACGGCTGTGCACGTATGACGTCAGGGGTACACGCGTGAGTGAGGTGGTCACGACCCCATCAGCAACCGCTCGGCACATAATGGCCTAATACTGAGAAATTATAGGCCACCAGCTTCCTTTGTTTCCACAATCGGGTCCCGAGAGATCTCCAGTCTTGTCCAGCCGGAGTCCATATTGTTCTACAAGGCCTCGGGCGTTTCAACTTGGATCGTTGTGAATCCCCTAGACCCAAACATTTAGTTAAAATAAATAAATATTTTTAATCAATGAATGAAAAATGTTCTAGACGTAATAAATTCTATACAACCTGATCCGAACTGCGACAGTATTATCAGTCAGGATCAGTGAAATAAAAGGAAAATTTAAAAAAAAAAAAAAAAATATATATATATATATATATATATATATATATATATATATATATATATATATATATATATATATATATATAATTCTGGTATGTTGCTATAATTCAGTCTCACCAAAAAGAAATGCTAAAATTAATCAAATACCACTTAACTCAAATGCTCATTACTGACAAACGAACATATGTATTAACCTACCTGCCCCTTCCCGTTCCACGATGGATATATTTCAGATATCTGTTAGATCTCCTCAGGTGAGTACCAATGTTTGATTTCTTGTCTTACATTTTTGAAAGCTTTAGTATATATAATCCATGTAACATAGTGCTGATGTATTTAAAATTTTGTATATCTTAGAACTGAAGATGAATGATAAACATTCGAAACTAGTATTCTAATAAAAAAATCCCAATAGAAGTGGTAATTGATTCATCAATTCTAATTGAACATACGTACATACTCTTCAAAGACGCTTTCATGATTTTTGTTCCATATCCATCTGGACATGATCCATCTGTCATACCATGAAATATCCCCCAACAGTAGAAAAGGAAGTGTTCGAGAGACCTGCTCAAATAGGATTTGTTTGATTATTTTTCAATATATTGCCTAAATAGCTGGGACTGTTGATTGTGAGTAAATTTACAAATTGTTTCTATTATGGTGATATGATTGAATTATTTAAACGTTGACAAGATTCACAATAATTAACTATGCTTGTGTCCGTTGGTCTTATTATGTAATTAGCTAGTGGGATGTACTCCTCTAATAACTAGTATATATCAGATGAAAGATGCACAACATTAAAAATTAATTTAATTTTTAATGGAACTTTTTTTTATTTATAAACATGTTAATAATAATCTATTGGTACAATATTTATATATTTTATTTATTGATTTTTACAACTGCAAATGATATATCATCAAATAAATGTGAGGATAAAGCTTACGACGAATATAGATAACTTGCAAAGAACTATTTATTAGTAGCACTTCTATGAAAGTTTTACATTAGAAGTTCTATTCTCAGCCACCTCGGAAGTTTATCGGGAATATAGGGAGAACAAGTTGAGAGACTAGAAGAATTAAGTGGCTTGGGAGTTTATTATGAAAGGATCGGTATCTGGTCTGGGCGAAGTCAGCAACGTACGGAATATTAAGACCTTCATAGTTTAGTTTATTTGTGAGAAAGTAACGAGCATTGAGAATTTTTCGAAGGATTTCGGATAGTACGGAATTGGAGCAGCTCCAAAGGTCAAATCCGTTAGTCCAAATAGGTCTAATTATTAAAAAGAATAGTTATTATGTATACCTATTCTCAATATATTTTTTTTTAACTGTACGCAGAGTAGATGATGAACCAAAGACACACTGGAACCTGGACCGACTACACTGTAGTCCCATTATTTCAGTCAGTTAGCTCCAGATTCCAATCTGTCGTGGTTAGGCCCTTAGACAGGACCCCAGAATGATGTTATTTAATTAGATGCGAAGATAGGGGCAGTTCCTTACAGATCGCTATCCACAACCGATTTTCCGCACCGGAGGTTCTGACAAGGAATTAAGTTTGGTACGTAAGGGTCGAGACAGGACGTGAGGGAGAAACGTCCAAGAAGAAACCTCAGCGTTTCATAAGATGGTCATGGAATCTGCTCTTGTGCTAAAATATATTTATAAAATGTTTGAGCACTAAATTTGAAACAATTATTTTTTATAATTTTACATTCATAATTTAAAGGTTAGTAATATAATTTCTGTACAATTAAAAATTTATTTTCATTTTTGCTGTTGTTTGTTGGGACTTAATTTCCTTATGTACTCTAATCAGGATAGGGTGGCTTGGTTATCCTACAGGTTACCAAACTATTTTAGCCACGGTGGGAAGGTTAACAAGATTCATTCCACGGTTCTGCCCTGGCGGAATTCTAACCCACGACCTCCTGTACAGAGCCCATTGACACCCTCGGTCCCATTTGCGTTATTAAAAATCACTAATTTTTATTGCTGTACTATAAACTGCATAATACAGCCATCCAGATCTTTTACATGTTTAAAATAATATATATATATATAATTTTCAAATATAAAGAAAAAAGTGTCTAAGTGTCCCTTATGTTGCAGAATAAATCCTCACAAGATACCAATCCATCCATGAAAAGCTATAAACCCACTAGAATCCACTAGTCTCCCGATATGTCTGCCACTGGATTCCCAATAAACCCTGAAAGATCAGGAACGTAATCTTAAAAATCCCACTTAATAATTTAAATGATATAAAGAAAAAAGGTTATTTTAAAATAATCAGATTTGTATTTTGTTTTTATCAACTGCTAAACTAATTTCAGTGGTGTTTAATACATTCATATATATTTACTTAGTTTTAGATAAATCCACGATAACTAAAAAACTTAGATGTTACTTAAATAAATAATTCAGGAAAAAAAAAAAAATGGTTTTTGAACTGAATAAAAAAACATATTTCTGAAGTTGATTACATCCAGTCACCATGTGACCAATTCAGGTATCTTGAATACTGAACTAACCTGTTATTATTGGAAAATCATCAATCAATTATTTTATCTGTACCAATATACAAATGGTTTCTGTACAATGTTTTTCAAACTAATAAAAAAAAATTTTTTTTTTCTATTGTTTTTATTAACGAATATTATAATCTGTCGTGTGAGTGAGCATAAGTCTCGATGGTGCAAGAGCTTTAAGTTCTTAGGTTCCCTAATAACGGAAAATAACGAAATAAGAACTGAAATTAAAGCCAGAATTACAGCAGGTAGCAGATGCCTGTACGCTCTTAATAAAATACTGAACTTCCGAGCATTATCACGAGCTGCAAAAGTTATCATGTATAAAACAGTTATAAGGCCTGTGGTAGTGTGTGGACGCGAGTGCTGGACACTAACAAAAGAGAACGAGACAATACTTCAAGTTTGGGAAAGGAAAGTTCTCAGAAGAATTTTTGGCCCAATAAACGATCATGGAAATTGGAAAATAAGGAGGGACAAAGAATTGGAAGAGCTATTCTGGGAACCGAATATAGTGGCGGTCAAGGAAGGAAGGTTGTGGTGGCTGGGACATGTCCAACGGATGCCGGACGAGAGGCTGCCGACAGACCGGATGGTACCAGATTAAGAGGAAGGTCTAGAATAAGGTGGCAGGATAATGTGGAGGCGGACCTGAAAAATCTAGGAATAAGAGGATGGCGAAGAAAAGCTATGGATAAACTCCAATGGTCATCTCTTCTGCCTGAGGCCAAGGCACATCTAGGGCTGTAGAGCCAAGCAATAAATAAATAAAGAAAAATAATCTGTCAAGTTTATAGGTGATGATAGTAACTTGATTCATTCCTTTTTGCCTTCTAAGGCATATTTAATGTCTTATTGTAATCACAGTTTATGTAAAAGAATAAAATCTTATTAACATTTTATCATTACATTTTCTTAAGAATTCATACTCACCACAAAATAAAAAAGCTAATTTACAAATAGTTAATAACATACTATGTCATATAAGGTAAGGGGAAAAACATCCAGCTGCACCTATTCTCAGAATTCATTCATTTACCGTGATTAACAGCAAATCAATTATGCGACTTCTTTTTGGTATCCTACTTGGAAAGTTGAATATGTCAACTGAAAGTATGCCATTAGTTTCGTAAAATTAATGATAGATTCAGTGATAAGGATCTCGTACGCTTTTTGCAGATTCTTGGTTTGGTTTGTTTTGGAAGGGTTGTAAAAGGAGCAGATTTGACTGAAATTTCGCTCAGCCGCTAAGCTGTTTACCCTTATTCGGGGTACCCACTTTGTATAGTTGGATTTGCCAAAGGAGTGTCTCCTGATCACCACGTCAAAATATTAGTTAATGCTCTTTTAAAAAGTATGTATTTAATAATTTATTATTATTAATAATTTATTTAATAACTGAGGTGCTAAAAATGATTATATGCATCTCAAGACTTATGCTGTGGACAGCATATATGATACATAGAAAGTGAAATGACCTAAGAAATGTAGGAACCTCATGGTGACACCGCTAAATACCGGGACTGCTTATACAACACACAATAGCCCCGATGTCTGACACGGTCTGTGAAAAAGTCAAAATTTTTTTACTCGCATGTCGGTCACTTTCGTTCGTCGGTAACACAAGTACTTTGCAGATCAGTGGTCTCTGGTTTCCGCAAGACTGATCTTCGGGATAAGTAGTTTTCTTTAATAGATTACTCAACTACAACAATCCAGTATTAATTTATTCAATTTAATTTAATTTATTTAATTTTAGAGACTTAAACGAAAAGAAACAGCTCGTCGCTTTTGACTGCTACTACATTTACTAGAATAATCTTTACTAATTTACATGATAGTAATTTTACCTATTCGGACATACGGAGTTCAGCCATGGACCATCCATAAACCTTCTAATTAATTTCCGAATCCAATCCATACAATCCAAAATCCTTCATAAAATACTTATCGCTCCTTATTAAGTAAAAATAAAACTGTTCCACAACTATCTAAGTGTTTGGTTGTTGCAGAATTGGTCCGTATAAGATATCACTCCTTCCATGAAAAGTTACAAACCCACTTGAATTTGTCTATTCCCAATAAACTCTGAAAATAATATCAGGAACGTAAACTTAAAACCCCACTTTATAATATAAATGCTATAAAGATAACAGATTATTTTAATATGGTGAATCTGTATTTTGTTTTTTGTATCAACAACTGCGAAACTGGTTTCAGTGGTACTTATATATTCATACTTATCCACTTTAGTAGGTAGTTCTAGATAAATTCACGATAGCTAAAAAACTTCGATGTAACTTTAATAAATAATTAAAAATAAAAAAAAAATGTTTTTTTTAACATAATTTTAATTATAGTGGGAAAAAAATTAGAAATAATATAAAAATTAGAAAAATAAAAAAGTATTCCGGACAAGAAATATTCCTAATAAAAAAAAATAATTAGACATTAATACAAAATATTGCTAATTCTTTCAACGAGCAAAACATTTGTCTTCTTTATGGATTTGTTTTAAAGGGATCTGTCAATTTATAAATAATACCCAAAATTTAATTTACATAAATGTATTTAAAATAGATATGCCAGAAAAAATAAATTAAATATATAACGAGAAGGAGGAAATAAAGAAACAATATGCTAATAAAATGAAATAAAAATTACAACATAATGAAAATGAACAATGGAATGATGAGTATAATAAAGATTTTTATTTTTTAATACGCTAGTATTAACTAGCTTAAAAGAATAATGGCGGCAAATAGGGCTTACTTCGCAAATATAAAACTTTTTAAAATCAGCCTACTGTCTCAAACCACAAAGGTGCGGCTGTATAAAACCTTAATTCGACCGTCTTAGCATATGAAGCGGAGACGTGGACTTTAACCGCCATAATGAAAAATCTATTAACTTTATTTGAACGTAAGCTTTTAAGGAAAATTTGTGGTCCAGTCCACGCTGCACAATCAAACATGTGGAAGCTTCGATCAAATGCTGTATTCTTTATACAAGGATGTAAATGTGGTCCATTTTTATTAAAATACGTCGTTTGGAATGGTTGGGTCATATCATAAGAATGCCCTCTAATAGAATGCCGAGCAAACTTTAGCATGGATCTATAATTGGCAAAAAGAGAAGAGTTGACCGACCAAGAAGACTATGGCTACAGGACCTTGAAGAAGATCTAGGAATCCTCGGCGTTGCAACATGGAAACGGAAGGCTAAGGATAGAGGCACATGGCAAAGCATTTTTCAGGAAGCCAAGGCCCACACCGGGCTGTAGTGCTACGCAGTAAGTAAGTAAGTAAGTATTTTAAAATAAAAATCTTTAAATTAAATTTTGGGTATTATTTTTTAATTGACTGATCCCTTTAAAATAAATCCATAAAGATCCCTTTAGAATAAATCCATAAACTTCTTCTTGATATGGATTTGTTGCGATCATAGACTTCAGCTAGTTGTGAATTTATAATTAGATATTAGATAAGTAAATCTTTATAACATAAGTTGTAATTAGTTGCTTTCTACAGGTTTGGATTTATTTATTTTTTTCATTTATTGATATTTAAAACTGTACAAAATATATACATCAATAGTATTGTGTTGATAACAATTACAATAACATGTAAAAACTTGAAAAGAACTACTCATCAGTAGCACTTCAATAACAATTCTACACTTGACAGTTTCTAGGCCATCTTCGTTTCTGACGCCTCGGAGAATTATTGGGAATCAAGTGGGAAGCAAATTGAGAAACTAAGTAGATTTGAGTGGTTATGGAAGGATTTTTTGAATTATGTTGAATTGTAAGGATAGAAACGAGATGAATTGGATGGTTTAGTGGAGCCATTAAGCTCAACTCCGTACGTCCAAATAGTTCTAATTGCAGTCAGGTATATGAGTCTTTTGTAATTAATTAGTAATTAGTCTTTGAACGTTTGTTTAGTAAATGTAAAGTAGTCTGTAACTACAGGCAATTTCTTGTTGTTTTAGTATTAAAAAAAAAAAAAAAAAAAAAAAAAAATATATATATATATATATATATATATATATATATATATATATATAACACTTATCATTACATTACTTACTGAAACCTTTATGAACTTATCACAGATTTACGGAACAAAAAGAAGCATATTAAGCCTTCGGAGTCAACTTGGGGTCTCGCATAGACCCCACTATCATTTTTTCGTGTGCCTATTTCTCTGCCACCTATGTATTTGGCCTTGAGCATCTGTTATCTGACTTCTTTCATTTCAATGTATACAGAAATAGTAGTATTAAGCGTTCGGATTTTTTTGGAAAATTTGACCGTTTCAATTACGAAGCCTTGCTTGGAGCGAAGGCTTAGGAATAAGAGACTCCCAAAAATATAAAAGTATATTCTTAAAAAAAGCAAAAAATCTGAATTTATATACATATATTTTATTTTTGAAGAGAGTATATTCGAACCTCTCCACTTCTCTAGCGTGGCGCCCTATCTTTTCTCAGTTTTTCATTTCTTCATTTCTAGTTCAGGAAGAATTTAATAGTTTAACCTTTATCTGATATTATTATACTTTTTGTACGTAATTACTTATCATTCAATCTATTTTTCATTGCATCTTTCATTTATGTTTGTTTTTAAATATACCTATATTAATTTGGAATAATTTATTACATATTATGTAGTAAGCCTCATCACAACAAACTTTCATAAATATATGCAATATTTTGATGTGACTTTAATTCATGTTGTCTCCGGAGGGTTAACACACTCAATTTTCCGGACAAAATTATTGAGGACTATCACAAAAGAACCATGGTACATCAGAAACATAACTCTACATACTGACCTTCGCATGCTGCTAAGGTTAATGAACAAATATGGGCTCTCTATAAACAATTTCACGAAAAACTACATGGACGTTCCCAGAAACTTATAAACATGGCCACAACTCACATTTCAAACAACACCCTGAGCAGGCCGAAAAGGAGCTGAATGAGCAATGAATTTCATCAAACTCACTGATTGTTAATCTCATGAATTAATAGGTGATAGAGATCCAAAGTTACAAAAATGAATAATTAAGAAAAGATAATAAACCCTTATGCCATCGGATCCAAACAGGTGATCCGGGGGGAAATTAGACCTACAGGCCAACATTTTAAAAATAATACATACAAATGAGCTTTTTAACTCACCAAATTAAACTTGAAAATCTGTAAATCCTAAACTGCGAGAAAAATCAGATTAGTTTTCTTCGAACCAGCAAAACAAAAACTGATATGCAGTAATAAACCTAAATGAAAACCATCATTATAGAAAGAAAATAGTTTAGTATATTTAATCATTTCAATGCACTTAACAACCATTACATGGAGGCAATTACAAAGGTATATATATATATATATATATATATATATATATATATATATATATATATATATATATATAAAGTTTCATGTTTCATCGATTTTTAATCTACTGAGCCCTCTAAAAAGTAAATTTAGGCTTTATTTATATAGTTAAAATATCTCCTTTTAAAATAGGCCTATACGGATTTTGTCTAGTATGAGCCGGTATGGAATTTTCCAGTGTGGAAAATTCCAGTTGCTATGTTCCAAATCTACTAGCTGAGAGGCGGACCTTGAACCGCGATCGGGAGCAATCTTCCCCTGCTGCTCTAAAAATGCCGTAGAACGCCAGCCTTGAGACATTCCCTGATTACATACGAAAAGCAACGCCGCCTTACGCTCCTTCATATCGTACCGTCACTTTCCAACTGGTCCTTCAAGGACACCCACAGACAGCATCCTTGTTTAGTGTGATGGGCCACCTTGCCGGATCCTCGCTTCTAATCAAATTACAGGAAGGAATGCGATATGTGTATGTGTCCCATAAACTGTACGAGTATGTCCCTGCATTCGTCATCGTCGTGAGTGGAGTGTCGAGGAAAGGTCTGTGTGCAATGTCGCAAAGAATGTGCCTCCTCATTACGTGTCACAAAAATATATTTTTGTTAGACCAACAATATTTAACTAGAAATAACTTTAATACGCTATTTTACTATTAATAATTTATTTCAATGTTGTAACATTATTTCAACTTTTGTTATATTATAGGTAAACCACATCTATACTATCATATAAAAGTACAAGCCATTTTTCGTTTGTGATCACTAACCGCGCAAACTACTGAACCATTCCGTGCCAAATTTTAGCATCATCTTTGTAGCTCCAGGAAGGTTTAGAGAAAATACAATGATAGTATGTCGATAACCGTGAAGTTTGAAATTTGGAAAAGTTTGAAATTAATTTGGTAGTTTCTTAATAGCCTATGTTTATCTAGGTCACTGACTCATTCATTAAAATTAAAAATTAGATGTCTAATTATGCTTTTGCGTTATCTTCAACCAACTCAGCAGTACAATTTTAACCAGGTTAAAAATTACTGCAATGTAACTGCAATTGCAATTGAGGAAATAATGCTTATTTTTATACTAAAATACCAGATTTTAATAGATAAACAGATAAAACTTCTATCAATAGTTAAAATTATATATGTTCTTTTACTTATGAGAGCGGGCCAAGCCGCGCGGGGAATGCTAGTTTAATTATAAAACTAGAACTAACCAATACTTCACAGAAAATATAAGTCAATTTTGAAAGAAAATTTCTATTTAACCCTAGAAGGCTCAATTTTTTTTTGGTGGTGTAAAACATATATATGATGTAGTCAGTAATTAGTAGTTAGAGAAAAAAATTAAAAAAAAATTATGATCCAATATTTTACAAGAAAAAAATTTGTTATTTCAAATCTTCTGTCTTTAACGTCAATCATTACTGCTAATACATTTACTGAAGAAATATAAAAAATAACTTACTTCTGCAAAATATGCACTTCTTTACGACACAGTATTTTTTTCTGACTCAGAACTATTCAGTTATTATTTTTTTTGAGTTTTGAATTCACACTTACGAAAACAGCGCTTTCATTCAAATTTCACACTAACAAGGGGAGGACACACTCAGTCTCTCACGGATCTTGTTGGTAATTGTTTTGGAAGTACCTGGTCAAAAAATATTAGACACATATTTTGCCGTTCCGACCAATGGGCCCTAGAAGCCGAGGAAAAAAATAAAATAGCATTAAAATAATTTATTTTTTATCTCGAGTTTAAAAAATGATATCGACATGACTCTTGCACCAAGATTTTTAGTTTTAATTACGAGTTTAAGGAAAAATACATTCGCTCCATAGATTTTGGTTTAGTAAATTTTAAAAATACGAAATTTCATCCAAATAGAAAAATAAAAATTTGTAAGCTTCAAAATTTGCCTGACCGAAATTGGTAGGCAACTTTTATTAAAATTGATAAAAACATGAATTAAGCTTAGACGGTTTAACGTATCAACTATATATTTTTACACAAAATAAAGGGTGGTAATACACTTGAAATGTATTTAGTTTCATCATCCTATCTGGTTTCAAACTCATATTAAAAATCAAAATACTTTTCGGATTTTCTAATTTTTTTAATAGGTTTTTGTTCATCGAATTTTACATTTATATACATCAAAAGAAATTTGAGACTCTCCTCTTTCCAGCGATACCAGAGAATTGCGTGACGAAGTAAAGGCGATTTAAATTTAAAGGTATGTAAGCAATAATCGGTTTAAAAATTTCATTTTCTGGAAGAAGGTGAAAAAAATGATATTTTTTAATTTTGTTGAATAAGCGTTTTTTAATGTTTTTGAGGGTGCTGAATTAGAATCTGATGTCAATTTTTGTCTAAAAAAATCTTAAGAGGTAGTTTGCTTAAAAAACTAATTATTTTTTTAGAATTTAATCAACCTAAACCAAAATCTATGAGACGACTGTATTTTTCCTTAAATTCGTAATCAAAACTAAAAATCTTGGTGCAAGAATCATGTCGATATCATTTTTTAAACTCGAGATAAAAAATAAACTAGTTTAATGCTATTTTATTTTTTTTTCTCGGCTCCTAGGGCCCATTGGTCGGAACGGCAAAATAAGTGTCTAATATTTTTTGACCAGGAACCTCCAAAAAAATTGCCAACAAGATCCGTGAGAGACTGAGTGTGTCCTCCCCTTGTAAGCCCACAGTAACAGTAACATTAACGATATCTATAAGCAATGGTTTGTATTATAAAGTTGCTTATATTTTTATTATATTTAGCTGTAGGAACAATAAAAATGAATGTCCCACATATGGTACAGGGGACTGTGCAGGGTTAAAGCGAGGGGGCTCCTTTATAAATTAGGTATTCAGAATCTATATTTGAAAGTAGGTATTCAATAAGAATTTCATGATTCTCGTTCTCTTGGTGTTCGTGAAAAATTATGCTTAATTATTTAATCATTATACACCTCTTCTTCTCCCTGATAATAACAGTAATAAGAAAAATTAAGAAAAAAATATCCAATTATTTTCTTATCCAACCCATTAAATTAAAAATCCACAATGCTCATTATGTTGAAACAGATAAACTAATCCATAATGTTCTTAATGTGGGCTAAAACCAACTTTCTTACTTTTTAGTTTTGTAAATATTTGTTTTATAAAATGATAAATTATATAATAAGACTGTCCTTGGCATATTTCTATAAGTAATCCCTTAATGTAGACATTTATAATTATATGTTTCTATCCTATCATATGGCATATTTATTAATTATTTAATTTATAACATACTTCAAAAGGTAAACTAGTTCGATAATCTGTTTGTGTTTTCCTATTTGTAGTCAATCTCGGCCAGTCCTTCTTTGGTCACTACTTTTCAAAATTTATGATCTTCATTTAATATATTATAAAATTTATTATTATTAATACTTCTATGATTTATAGTTAATAATATTCCTTTGCCTATTTAAAGGACAGAACGTCACAATTAAATGGAGTGGTGAGAGGTAAACTGTGTGGCGCTGTACGCTAACCTTGGTCCCGGTAATAAAACGTATTAACTATCACATCACAGAGCCATTGTGCACTTCCAGGTCCCTAACAAATGTCACAATATCATTTGTTTGACGATATAATACACTCCTAACTATCGTATTTATCTAGGTTTGAAAACAAATAAAAAATACTTCATAGTCTATTTTTTAGATTAAAATTATTCATAATACTTTAAAGTTTAGTTATTAAATTACCAGGAATCAGTAAAAATTCTCACTCTTCTACTAAAAACCATTATTTCAATAAGGTATTAATTAGGATTGATGAATTAATTGCCACTTCTATTGGAATTATTTTATTTGAAAACTAATTTCGAATGCTAAACATTCATTTTCAGTTCTAAAACATACACAGTTTTTAACACATTAGCACTATGTCACATAGATTATATATACTAAAGTTTTAAAAAATGTAAGACAAGGAATCAAATATTGGTACTCACCTGAGGAGATCTAACAGATATATGGAATATATTCTTATTGTTAGTGGAGGAAGGGGAAGGACCTGGTAGATTAAATATTTTGGGATTTTACTTTAGGATTTCCCCTATGACCAATTGGATTCTTCCGTTCCTATTGGAATCACAATTTCTTAGTTATACAGGGTGTCCCAGACATAGTGTAAAAAAAAAGAAGGGTAATACGGCATGCTAAACGGAGTAGAATGGCGCAGAAACGAGTTTCCTGTCTCAATCTGTTGAGGAGATAGAATTTTTTTTGTTTATATTTTTAAAATCTTACTTTTTTTCTTTAAAATGGCAGTTTTCTCTACTTTGGTTAAGCGTAGAAACAAAAACTATGATATTTTCTTAATCAGCATTAAATTTCCTAAAAGACTTTAGGACTTTTATGGGGCCTTTTAACGTGCAAAACACAAAACATTTATTAAAACCTTAATTTTTAATAGTTCTTGAAAATTCCTAACTACCCACTGGAGCACCCCAGAAGCCGTAAAATTTCGCAAAAACTGGGGAATTTAGTTAGCTTTTAAGTGGTGTAACCCGTAATACAATTGCACTTCACCTTTTGAGTCTAAAAGAAGTTTTCCTGATGAAAAACACGCTAGAGAATAAATACTTGATTGCTTTACGTACCTACTAGAAAAAACTACTTGATTGAATAAAAGTATTGGTTATTTTATCTCTTGTCCATATGCATGAGGGGTAAAGAGTTGTGAAGGTGGCAAGCCCTCTCTCCCCAACCCCAGAAAAACTTCTCAAAAGTTGAAGTGCAATTGTATCATAGGTTACACCACTAAGAGCTAACTAAATTCCGCAGTTTTTGGGAAATTTGAAAGCTTCTAGGGTGCTCCAGTGGGGAGTGAGGAACTATCAAAAACTATTAATAATTAAATGTCTTGTGTTTTACGCGTTAAAAGGCCCTATAAAAGTCCTAAAGTCTTTTAGGAAATTTAATGCCGATTAAGAAAATATCATCGTTTTTGTTTCTACGCTAAACCAAAGTAGGGAAAACTGCCATATTTTTAGAAAAAAATGTAATTTTAAAAATAAAAACAAAAAAAATTCTATCTCCTCAACAGATTGAGATAGGAAACTCGTTTCTGCAACGTTCCACCCTGGTTAGCATGTAGTATTACCCAATTTTTTACACACTATGTCTGGGACATCCTGCATATATGAAATGTGGTAATGCCATAGGGCATTATAAGCATGACATAGTGGTAATGCCAATACGGATACCTCTCGATCTGGTTGTAATGATGAAAAATAGGAGGAAAATAAAAAAGAAATAACAATAAAATTACAAATTAATAATAAAAAAATCCAATATACAGATCTTTTTGCGCCTCCATCAAGCATTGTAATAAAAAACTTATTATAAATATGTGCTTAGAGTGTTCAGCCATTATGTCGTTGAAAAGTCTATTTATTAAGAAACTAGCATCCCCCGTCGCGGCTTTATCCGTTCTCATAAATAAAAACGTAGATCATTTTAATAAATAACACTGGCCAACAAAAATAAATAAATTGTTTGTTTCCTGTGACTATTTTGTTGTTTCTAACTCAATTTGATTCATATTTTTTAAACATGACAACAATGTTTCTCTAACAGCTTTTGTTATTGTGTTATAGCTTACCAACCTTATTTAGTATTTTTACTTTGATTTTAAATTTTGTTTGACAGTAAAATATATTATGTTGTTGTTTTCGATATGCATTCGTCCAGGCGGTGTTGTGTGCTTAATCGATATTGTATTTGCTATATTTGTGGCGAATATAAATTTTAAAAATATCGAAAACCTATATTAGACTTAGTAAAAACTGCATATCATCAATACTTCAAAATAGATTTGTACAATCAGGACAAAACCATGGGTTCCTCATATTGTTTGCCAAAAATGTGTTGTGTGTCTACGGTTATGGTCCAGCTGGAAAAGAGATGCAGTGAAGTTCGTAACTCCGATGATTTGGCGAGAACCTCAAAACCATCATGACGACTGCTACTTCTGGGTTGTGAAAATAAACGGAATAAAACCTGGAATCGAAGTAATTCGTCATATCCTAAATTATCTACTGCTCAACGATCTCAATTAAAATCTCAAGAGGTACAACCCAGCACATCTAAATCCTCTGATAATCCAAATCTCTGTGACCGCGAACAAAATATATTAAGTGATGACTTTGATCCAGATTACAAAAGTAGCCTTTGAGAAACTCAACCGTTTAATCAGAAATAACTAAATGACTTAGTGAGGGATCTGAACTTACCGAAAGAATCTTCAGAATTTTTTGCATATCTTTAAAAGAAACAAATTTGCTTAATACCGATACCAACATTACTTTTTATCGTACCCGATAAAAGAAACTGTCACCGTATTTTTCTCAAGAGAAGGATTTAGTCTTTTGTAACAATTTTGGTGGTATTTTGCAACAGATGGGTTTAATAAACTACAAGCATAGGGATTGGTATAGTTTTATGGACAGCAGCGAAGGAAGTTTGAAGTGAGTTTTGCTCCATAGCAGTAACAAGTACTATTGCACATTCGACGACTTAGAAAGAAGAATACACAAATATTTTATGCAAAGAGATCTACCTAAGGTCGTTTATTCAAGGAAATCCTATGAAAGATCATTTGATAATAATGTTCAATAAAATTTTGTTAACATTATGTATTAATTTCCATACCTTTTTTAATCAAAACAGTAAAACTTTATATTTCACAAAATAAAGCTGTTAGCAATCTCCCAGTATTTTTTTCATAATGAGGGCCTTTAAAATTACCAGTAACAATAAAAAAAATTAAGGAAACAAAAATTGTGTTGACCAGTGCAATTGAAGTTTTATTTTTCTATCGATAAAAATCTTGTATTGAAGTATACGATTGACTATTATTTATTCAATGATATTTTCATGCATAGCAGTAATTTTTAAAAACCTTTTAATTTTTAAAAGTAATTACTTAAGTAATTTTTAAGTAACCTGTAAAAATTGGACTAATTATGTGTTTAAAAATTATGTAAAAGCATAATTAGACATCTAATTTTTAATTTGAGTCCATTAGTTGGTAATCCAGATAGACAGAGACTATTAAAAAACTCTTGCCCATAATGGACTGCATTATCAGCGCTTGAACCATATTTTTACACACAATATCAATAAGCGAAGGGTCTACATTTTGATATAGAAATTATTTTAATCCGGAGGAAATAATTTTTAAGATTTTATCTGGTAGATTTTAATTCCTAACCATAATTGTATTGTGGCAATCTTCGTTTCTATCACTCAACATAGTTCATTTAAATTTCTTTTCTTGTAAATTTTATTATTATTAAACACTCCTTGAATTATGAAAATGGTGTTGTTAAAATTTGGTACAAACAAGTACAGTAGTTTTACCATTGCAAGCTCAATTGCGAAATGGTGCTAACCACAATATCGACCGACTTAAAATTTTACTGGGATCCACCTGTCACACTACACAATTAAATTTTTTTTAATAATTTAATTGAATATAAGTAAATGTTATTATTAATTTCTAGCTCTATATAGCATTGTTTGAAACCTCTCATGTAGAATGGCACTCGCCATCTATCGGACAATTCTCAAACTTCACTGTTTACAACATATTATCGCTTTTTAAATAAGATATTAATTGAAAATTAGTATGTTTTACTGCTAAATCTTAACTTAAAACTATAGAAAAAATATTATACAATACCTCAAACAAAGCCAAGTTTAAACCAATTACATAATGATGGAAAATTAATATCAAATGAAAAATACTTGATGTTTCAAACTTATTGTGGAGGAGCTTCTGTGAACAAAAATCATCTGTTGATGTTCACATCCTGTTGCTACCTAAGCATGACGCTCATCGCGATTTGATCTGTGAATCGAAGTTGCTATGAATAGTGGAAGGATGCCGGGACCGCGGACAAAGGGGAGAGCACCACCGGATGAATGGACCCGCGGATCCGAAGACAGAAGACAAAAGTGGTGCGTGGGAAGCGAGGTGTAAAGGAGATGTGGGTGTGTTGGTGATGTGAGCCACGTATGTGACCGAGTCACGACCGCCACTCACGAGCGCTCATTCTCCTCAGCTACTACTCACGCTCTCCTTAGAACATACTCCTCCACCATTTTATTAATAAGAGAATTTTAATGTCGGTAGTCGTGGCTGTCAGCAAACAATGAACCATCGGTGATCCTCTAGGAATAGCTGATTCCTTCCTATTAATTCTTCGACAGTATCCGCCTAGAATGACAAGTCGGCACCCGTGGCCAGTGAATCACCAGAAACACGGAATACTGTCATCATTGTGTTAGTTGTGAATCCTAAACAGTTAAGAATAACAAAGTAAAGTGAATCTTTTATATATCTATGCTACAGGCAAAATACACAAGTCATTTTTTTTCTACTTTCCACAAAAGAGACGTTTCTTCTTCCAGACAAAGAGATGAGTTTATTATCGTACGTCTGAGAAACACCGTCAATACCGTTTTACACAAAATTACCTGATGGTAAAGAGAGATCCCCCTCCGTGTCACTCTGTAAAATTTTTGTAGTCAGACAAATCTGAAGATTGTACATGAATGTAGTCATCATTTCAGAAGAGATATGAACAAATATAGTGTACTTCGTCAGATCTGTAAGGTCTAGGGTGGCAGTGAAAAATCCCAGTAGCATACAGCTTATTAGAAGCATTGAATTGTAATTTAAATTTTTTATTTGATTGGCTTTATTATTTTATTTTATGTACTATTTTATATTATATCTTATATTTGTTTTTTTATATTTTTTTTTTCTTTTGCAAAATTATATTTGTTTTTTTCAAAAGTGCTATTGTTACTTGAGGTAAGTATGGTTGCTTAGAAGGACCAATAAAATTAGGATTTGTATTGACTATTTCGTATAGTCACATTTTCAATTTGTTTCAAAATCCTCAATGCTCCTTACTTTGTCACCAACAAACTTATCCATACAGATCTTAATGTATGGAGAAGAAGATAACCAGGGATGCAGTCAAAGAGAAACACCACGTCTAAGTAGAAATACTTTAATACGTGCCACCGTTTCGACCTGTCTTTCAGGTCTCCTTCTGGGCCACAGAACCACACTGGAGAGGAGACGAACGATGACTGATCAACGGAGAAGAAGATAATCAGGCATGCAGTCAAAGAGAGACACTACGTCTAAGTAGAAATACTTCTATGCGTACCAACAATTTGACCTCCAAGGCAGGTCTTCTTCAGCGCCACCGAACCACATTGGAGAGGAGACGAAGATGACTGAACGATGACTCCAGATTTTAATGCACCATAAGTTGTAGATTTAGCCCAAACGAGATCCTTTCATAGCAAAATTCATACCCATTCAAATACAACTAGCTTCGCATTCTATCCCAGATAAATCTCCGAGGCGTCTGAAAAGAAGGTGATCTCCGGACTTTCTAATATAGAGCCATTATTTTATAGAGCATTATAAATTTTATTATTATTTTATTATTTTATAAGTGCAACCAATCGGTGGTTTCTATGCAAGCAATTGACGTGTCATTATCATCACATTTATTTATATATTTGATATTAGATTTTAAAATAGTTTTCAGTAGTAGGAAACTAAAAACCTGACAAGCCATAGGGAAAATCTTAAATACTAATAAATATAGGGTTCAAAATTGTATTAACCAATTACCAATTTCCAAAATTTACCAATTAATAATTATATTACAAATTTCCCCTTACCAAATTACCTTATTCCCAAAATGATTACCAAAATTTTCCTTTCCGTCTCTTTACACTTAGTCCACTTTAGGTCTTTATAGACCTTGATTTCCAGACAAAACATAAAACATTGGTCGGTGGATGGTTGGCTGACAATTTTTGATGATGATTTTTGAAGACCTGAAAATATTTTTTTTAAAAATTCAATTGATGAAATTGTAGATATTAATATGAAATACCTTTGCTATCTCCATAACTTATACATATATTATTCTTGTGTTTATGTTGTCACTTTGGTGCTTAGTTTTGAGTAATTCATCAATACCTTCTCATTCTTTATTTATGTTATTTCTTTTTTTTATACTGCATTTTTTTTTTTTTATCTATAAAATATAATCTATATCTACCTTGCAATATAAAATTATAATCAAAACAAATATCATAAAAAGTACATGTACATTATATACGATAAAGTCTGGTGTGTGCATGAATAAATAAAATCCCTTGCAAAAGGGTTACTGCTGGAGTGTATACTCTAAAAAAAAACATTCTAAACTAGTCTTCGAATAAAAACAGTAAAAAGGGAGTGGGGAATAACTCGTATGTGTCATTATTGTTTAAATACAGACAGATAAAATAATTTCAAATATTTTATTTTATTTATTTATCTTACACAGGTTTTTCAATGATGATAAGTTAGCCATCACTGCCATTAATTTCAAATACAAGTGGATTAATAATCATCAACAGTTTCTTGCCCTTTAAGCCAAACAACGACTGTATAAGTAAATATAGAAAACAATAACTAGTTAAGAAAAATAAATGTATAAAGTATATTTCAGTTGACGGACGTACGGTCAGGTAAGCACCTCACTCACTGCGGGTTGCCCCACCTGGCACACGTACACCTTTTTGTTGTGGAGTCCCAAAGAACCTATTCACCTTTACATACTGCTCCCCGACCTAAGTGGTTTTTAAAAAATTCTAAAAGGGCTCTGCGGTGAAAACGACACGATCTCGACTAACAAGGACTGCCTCGACAAACCCATTACTGCCGTTACATAAAACCACGTATGCTCTCGGGTTAACGATGTGTACATTCTTACTCAAAGGGCAACAACATATCTTTACAATATATTGCCGCTATAATCAAGCAATTGTTACCTCTGGTAATTGGGGCCTTGAGATATTTTCTTTATTATGGAAGTAGGCTGGTTGTCTTATCGGCTTTAAATAAGAAAGGATCAGCAAATAAAAGATGGAAACTTGATATCATATTATGTTATGTATATATGACTTTAAGTTATATATACAGAATATGTATATATATGTTTAATAAGGATCTTGAGGTTCAGTAAATAAATAAAATCAACTATTTTGGTGACGTTTCGAGACTGTATTGTTCTCATAATCATGCCGTGAAAAAACAGGTTACAATAAAATTATATAAGTTATACAAGTTATTTCAAAACATAAAGTTAGCTACAAAATAAGTATATAACAACATGTGTTAGAATAATAAATATATATATATATATATATATATATATATATATATATATATATATATATATATATATATATATATATATAATTACAGAATATAGAGGAAACTGTCTGCCCTATCACATTCAAAAATACCTCCACTTTTGATAAATTATTCACCAAAACCAAAGATATAGTTAGAACTACAGTCTAATATTGTTTACGAAATACCGTGTGAAGATTGTTGTTGTTGAACATAAATACAGTTGCACGTCTATTAATAAAAACCCGAATAAACCTGACCAAACAGCTCTCACCACACATTACAGGCAAACAAAACATTCTTTTAAATTTGAATCCCCCAAAATTATTCACCATGAACCAAATAATTTTAAAAGAAATATTAAAGAAATGATAACCATAGGAAAACATGGCGCAATAAACAAAAATCAGGCGTTCTAAATCTCAACACCTGTTATTCCAATTTAATACATTCAGACCAATAATATACATTTACATTAATATACATCTACAAATCATTTATCCACTTATTAGTATATTACACCTAAATCCTTTTTATACCAGCATCTTTGGGAATACCACAAGTTGGGAATCCCCCATAAACCTTGTAACTGTTTTCAAAATTTCCCCAGGTCAGTTGTTTACTAGAATGGTTTTAATTTAGTTAGTCGACACCATATCCACCAGTAACATTGTAAGTAGCTTCATACCCCTCTATATTCTATAATTATATATATTTTTATTATTCTAATACATGTTGTTATATTGTAGCTAACTTTATGTTTTGAAATAACTTGTATAACATATAATTTTATTGTAACCTTTTTTTCACTGTAGGGCATGATTATGAGAACAATATAGTCTCGAAACGTCGCCAAAATAGTTGTTTTTATTTATTGACTGAACCTCATTTATATATATATGTATATATATACTAAATTTTCAACATATCTTAGATTTTTTTTCCGACAGTTTCTTTCTCATATAGTACTTCTATACATTTTTTTAGAAAGTTTCCCACAATTCTGATCTTAATATTTATCTAGAAATAAATATAACATTCAAACAAATAATTTATTAATCGGTCAGCAATAATTACGAAATTGTGTTTGAAACAGGGGGAAATAAGAGAGATTTTAAAAATATTTTTCTCAATTGAATTTTTTTTTTCAGAGTGCTTAATCCGAATTTTGGCAGGTCTTTACGTTTTAACGTGAAGCGTTCATCAAAAAATTAGAAAAAAAAAAGAAGTTGCTTCTTGGATATTAAATAAGTATTTTAATAAACACCAAGCATACAGAAAAAAAATATATATGAACATTAAATTTTCTATAATAACCTATAGGTTTCATTTTTTTTTGTCAAATTTCGTCACAGTAACTGTATTTTATTTTAAATAGCTATGTTGGTTGACTGGATGAAACATATATGTAGGTTGTAGCTAGGGGATCAGAATTACTGAATCAGCTCAAACCGGATACCTATTTTTCTATAAGCTCTACCCAAACCCATATGAATCCGCATAGGAATTCTTGGTCTAGTCTTTTCTGCTAACTTAATTTCTCCCATAAAATATTATTTAGATGATAAATTTCTGAGCTTTTAGCAGTGCTTCTCCATTTCCTCATACTAACAAGAAAAAGCAGGAGTTTCACAGGGCTCCGTACGCTCTTCTTTGTTATACATAAATTACACCACAGATCTAATCTCAACAAAATCTATCCTAACGGTGACAAACAATGATCTGTTTACAATAAAGAGCTGTTTTAAACACAAATAAATACAACTAAGGCTTATAATGATTTTTATATAATCTATATAAGCTTAAATAATAATATTTTAAATAGAAAAATACATTGAACGTTGTAAACAAGCATAGTTCATATTTGCGAAGTGTTGTTACTTGTATGTTCCGGTTATAGTTGACCAAACTCTGGCTCAGTCCGAACTAGTTATATACCTTGAACGGATAGATTAATAGTGATTGTATTATACTAAATAATACTGATATGACTCAGATATTGCTACATATTTTAAATATACGATTAAAATTACCATCAACAGAAAAAAAAAAGATCTTAATAAACTACTCAGATTAATATAGACTTATAGCGCAAAAATTTACGGATTATTATACAAAAACTAAGAACTGGCTAAGACAATCAGAGTTCCAATCAAAATTTCACATTTATTTAATATATGTTCTCCCCCCATCTAACAAGGAAAATATCAACAAATAACAAGAAAAATATCACTAACAAGAATATACATAAAGATTTAAATAATCCCCACATTATTTCAATAATGGCATGGCATTTTATTTTTTGCTTCCAACAACTCACAATCAGATAAAACCAACATAACGATATAAATACATTTAAAAATAAAGAAATACGTATCCTTAGCCAGAAATACGTACGACGCATATACCTTTATAAAAAAAAAACATGTGTATCTAAAGAAAAACACCTGTGAATAACGCGGAGACCACAAGGTTGTCGCTGTTTCATTGGAAGTACTGTCGGGTTTCACAATGTTTTGCTGTTCACTTCGTCACAGGCTCTGACCCAATTCACACCTCTACATACTCATTGTGAATGCATGTTTCAGTTGAAAAATTTGTTAAAAAAGTTATAATATACTACATAACAAAATAAGAAATAAGAAAGACAAATTTAGCTTTACGTTTAAAATTAATTATATATAAATATGTAATCCGACAAAACCTTGCTGAAAAGGCACCATTGGGAAAAGTACAAACAACAAACTACAATCATTCCAAAATGGTATAATGAGAAAAATTGTAAAAGGTACAATGCAAAGAGTCAAAAGAGTACTACAACTCAAGAGACTATTAAAAGTTAAAAAAATTAAGGTGTTTTTTGCCGATAGTAGAGAAACGTTTTCGGTACCTTAAAAAATATTTCAAATCCTCTATACAGCAAAATTTCATTGCCAAAAATTAATTTAAATTTTGAATTATAGATATAAGTCATTATATTGTGTAGGGCGTATACACATAAATAAACGGTGAGCCCCATCATTATTAATTTAACTATATTAATTGATAACAAAATTATGATAAACCATCTATGACTCCTTAAAATGCTAGAAAGCAGTAAGAGGAGAATCTGAAAAACCTCAAATGAGATAATTTCCAAGAAAAAAAAAATATATATACACACACACATACACACAGAACTAATGATAATTAAAAAATAAAAATAAAACAAATAATCTTCATAAAAATAAAACTAATAATTATTTATAAAACTGATAACTATTTAGTAATGATAATTTTTGATGATATACAATAATGATAATACCATCTATTCATGTTTTGATATAGTGATCATTCTATTTAATTAATTTTCTCTACCTCATATGTATCTTACGATATTAAACCTAGTATCTTATAAATTTAAACCTAGTTTCTTTATTTCTAGAATATCTTTAAATTCATCTAATTTTTTGTTGTATAATTTTTTATTTTTATTTTTTTTTTGACGTGGATATTTTCTGTCTTTTGGCTGGATAGAACGCGACGCAACAGCTTATTATTATTATATGTCATTTTCACATTAATGTGATTAACCTGTGATTAGACCTATTTGGACGTACGGAGTTGAGCTTTAGGGCTCTACCAAACTTCCCAATTCTTTTCGTATCCAATCCTTACGATCCAAAATCCTTTGTAAAATCGTCAATGCTCGTTACTTTGTCATTAACAAGCTTATAGATAACGATCTTAAAGTTCTTAAAGTTATCTTACAGATTTAGCCCAAACCAGATACCTATCCTTTCATAGTTAACTGCATACCCACTCTAATCCAATAGTTTCCCAACTTGTTTCACACCCATTCCTGATAATCCTCCGAGGCGTCTGAAAAGAAAATGCCAAGGGACCTTCTAATGTAAAACTTTAATTGAAGTGCTACTTGTTCTTAACATGATATTGATATGTCATTGTAATCATTGTTCTCAAATTTACTTATTTTATATAATGTATACAATTTTAAATAACAATAAATAGTTAATAAAAATTATTTATTTTATTTGATAATAAATGAGGGATGAATGTGTATAGTCCAGCACTATAATTTAACAAGTAAAGATTTCAATATCTAAAAAACACAACAAAAATAAAATAAACAAAGAACTAATTTTAAGACAAATTAGGTGTGATTTGTATACCATATGTGGATTTCGTAATATGATAAACTATTACTCCAAATTGGTATGATTTTTTTTCTCTAAAATATAAAAAGAATTCTAGCATGAAAAATCGCAAAATGGATAGAAAAAGTGACACAAAATAATTTTAAAAAAAATATTCGTTCTTTCTTTCCTTGTGAGACAGAAGAATATAACTGGGAAAAACCCGATTGCCCAGATTGAAAAGCTTGGTAGTGAAAGAAACTTCATAAATAAAAGCTTGGTTCCTCCTGAAAAGCTGGAAGACTTCCTCTTCGTATCTAATTAAGCCCCATGAAGTCAGTTCATAAAGTCTTCGCAGGAAAATAGGGATTGCCTCAAGTACCCAAAACTGTCTGAAGCCAAGTTAACTTTTTTTTTTTTTTTTTTTTTTTTTGTATAATATCGGTAATTTTAAAAATAAATATTGAATTAAACTTTATAAAAGTGCAATTTTTAAAAAAATAATTTTAAACAAAATAGTGCTAAATTATTTTAATAACTCACACGTATGAGCAAAAACCTCATGAAACACATGCAGGGTTTTCTCTAGGCTACGATACAGTGTATGCTAAAACGTCTGCAATGATTTTTCAATCTGAGATAACATTCTACGTAATATAATTCCGTTTCCTTAACCTTCCACCGGTCGCGCCGTTGTACTTTGTACAACATCCGAATTGTTTTCTCTCTCTCTCGCTTCCGGTGAGCTTTTCGGAAAATCGGCTTCAGCTATTCCTCGAGATACTCCTATTTTTGCCACTAGTAATTTTTTACTGGGATAGGAGGGGTAATTTTCTGGTTGGAAAATATTTAGTACAATAAACGACCGCTTTCGTTTTGATTTTTTCTTGACACTTTCTCGGCAATCAGCTGGATTTGACATAATTTAAGTAGGATTCTTTTGCTAATGTTTGTTTATTTTATTGAATCATGCATTAATAATTTGAAATATTTGGTTTTAATCGAAAGGTTTCGTGGAATATCTTTCAATTTTACAGGAACCTTAAAAGATATTCCACGAATTTTGAAAGAGCTTGACAAGAACGAAAAAATAATCGGGCAATCAGATCAATATTTGAATTTGAGTCAAGAGGAAACAGAACAAATTCTAGATGATACAGAAACTGATGGTGTTCGTAAAAATCATTTCCGAAAAAAAAAAAATTGTATACAATAATGCTTCGTAAAAATAACCATTTTGGACATGAAAATTATATTTGACTGTGGCATTGTAAATAAAAAATTATCTAGTTATAAATTAGTTTTTTATTATTTTCAGTCATAAACGTATTTTCATTAACGATCAAAATATTATTATCTTAGGTAATATCTGTACATTTTTTATTTTTAACTAAACAACAATCAAATATAAAAAAATGTCGGTTAAACATATTATTTGAATGAAAAATTACTATTTATATATAAATATAGAAGTTAATAAATTTTCATAATAATATAAAATCAAAAATCTTTAATACTAAAAGAATCTATCATTATTTATGTCTCTTAAGTGTAAATATAAAAGTTATGATTAAAGATATCCACCTTATTTTAAATGATTGGGTTACTTTTTAATTGAATCACTAATATGCTCATAATGGAGTAGGTTGGTTGACTAATATTTAATTATTTATTTAGTGTTAAATATTGTTGAGGATATGGTTAATAAAAACAGAATGTTATTAATTTTTTTTAATCCTGACGAGTTACAGACTACTGTACTGGACAAATGTTCAAAGATCCCAATTAATTACAAAATACGCGTTTACTAGACTGTGATTAGACCAATTTTGACGTAGTTAACTCCGTACTTTGGGCCTCCACTAAACCATCCAATTCATCTCGTATCCAATCCTTTCAATCCAAAATCCTCAATGCTTCTTACTTTGTCACCAATAGACTTATCCATAAAGATCTTAATATTCCATATGTTGCTGATTTAGCTCAAACCGCATACCTATTATTTCATAGTAAGCTCCATAACCACTCAGATCCATTAGTTTCTCAACTCGCTTCAAAATCTATTCCATATAATCCTCTGAGGCGTCTGAAAAGAAGATGGACTAGAGATCTTCTTGTGCAGAATTGTTATTGAGGGGCTACTGGTGAGTATTTCTTTTTAAGTTTGGACATGTTATCGTTATCATTATGAACACATATTTTGTACACTTTTAAATTTCAATAAATAGATATAAAAAAAAAAGAAAGAAAAACAAATCCTGACGAAGGCTCACTGAGTAAGCTAAAAACGTTGAAACAATAAAGTAATTTCGTATTAAAACATTTCTACCGCACTCTCAATCATCTCCTGTATCTATAAATATATATTTTTCAAAGGTCTTTTTTGTTCGTGCAAAATTAAAAATTAGGTACATTCGAGAGAAAAAGTAATCGTTATGGACGTCCATTCCTTATTTATTTTATTTTTTTATAAACTATATACAATAGAGTACTAAATTATTAAAGTAACGCAAAATTATCAGCAAAAACATCCTTAAACATATGTTGAGGTTTTCTCAAGGCTGCAAAGGCTACACAGAAAACCTACAGGTGTTTAGTGAGCAGGAGGGCCGGAGATTTCCTCGCGATACAGCCGACACATGTCACAGAACAATAGGACATAACTAAGATTGATGGCTGATAATGTATGCTTTAGTAGTAAAATTAAGATGACCGTTAACGAAAAAAAAATGATGAACATCAAAAGATAAGACGAAAGTGTTTCACAGACTAATTCGGTATATGATGGCTTCTAATTGTCAGCATCGCCTTTAATTAAAGGTGAAACAATCATCTTGGAATCATAGCACGTGTAAAGAATACGAAGGGGTTAGTTGCCAAGTGGTTCAAGTCCTGCTTTACTACTTTAAAAGAGGACAATTGTAAAGTTGTGTTAGAGGAAAAAAAAAATACGTAAGATATAATCTTTAAGCGCTGAATGCAGGTTTATTATAAGAACTAGGGCTTTTAGCCTTTGAGATTTAATAGGTCTTTAAAATAGGGATTACCTTTTAATTCAGTCATTGCTAAACGGTAAAAGGAATATATTAAAACGGTGACTATTGAAATCCAATGTCGGTCAATTTTATTATATGAATTTAAACTTGGCTTAAAGGTGACCGAGGCCGATCAAAAAATATGCTCCGCGTTTGTTGAGAAGGTACTATCTGAGCGTAAAGCTCAATTTCGGGTTTCCAAAGTTCGTCAAGGCAAAAAAATTAAGATGTTGCTGGTTTTAGAAGACCTCAAGTTGCCTTCGAACAGGAAATTCGAGAATAATTTATTCCATAAGCAACAGCCGGAAATACCTGCATCGAATGGTAAAAAAGAAAAAATAACAAATTGGTTTAATGGGTCCCTCAAAAGTTATCAATAGGCGAATAATAGGCCATACTGCAAAGTTGATTAGTTATAAATTAAAGGTAATTGAATGGGAGACTTCACCCCAACCACCATATTCTACCGACCTTTCACCCACTGATTATCACCTTTTCAGATCTCTGGAAAAATGTCTCCTCTAAATAATGGAATCTATTGATTTATTTACTGTAGAAAACCTGCTCTGAGTGTAGTGCCAGTTAATGGCAATGAGATTTTTTACCCTAATTACCTTTTGACTTTTATTCATTTATCAACTTATTTTATTTTTTATTTTTTTACTTTATTTCTTAATTCACACCTATTAATTATAAGGGTCACCTGTGGTGTAGTGGTTAGCATAGCAACGTACTAAACCCAAGATCGCGGGTTCGCAGTCCGGCAGATGACCTTAGGATTTTTTAAAGGGAGTAAAAAATCCTTAGCTATGCCGTCCTTCGGAAGGGACGTAAAATGCGGATCCCGAGCCTATGCGATGTCAGGTACTCGTTAAAGATTCCTATCCTAATTATACCTGGATAGGCAAAATTTAGGACTTCCACCGTAGCAACGTCCGATTAGCCATACCAGCATAAAGTGACGTTAAACAAAACCTATTAATTATGATACTGACACTCAGTGAATCTGTTCATTGAAAATATACATGACGTGAAAGGCATGAGGGGAAGTAGCGGCACTTCCCGTCTTTATTTATATTTTTATTTTAGTCTAGGAAGTCCCTCATCCAACTCCTTTGCAGATTTCTCTGCTTGTCTGTAATATATGTTGTGGCCATATTGTTAGCATGCACAGCCAACTAAATTTTAATACAAACATGAAATATGAGTCTATCCCTTTTTCAGAACATGGTGCATTTTAAGAGAGTTCTGTATAAAGAAACTATTAGGAACAGGAATTTCATAACACGTTTTTATCTAATCAAATGGCTTACTAGCGTTTGATAGAGAAATTCGAACTAAAAATGTTATCATCGGACCAAACTTTAGTTATCATAAATGGTTCTTTCTTTCTTCTTGAAAGGATATTTCAATTAAGAATTAAAATAAACACAACGTAGTCCGAAAATCTCATTCAGCGAAAAAAAGAAGGTATGTTTATGAGTAACTCATATGGAACATACACAGTGATTATATTAAAATTCGTACTTAATTACGAACATAATTAGTTAACAATAGCTTCTAATGTTTAAATAGAATTCTATAGCCAATAAACAGATTTTTACAAGATCTTTTTTTCTAATAACCATAGAGAAAGTATAGATAACCGCAGATAATGGAAAGACATCCCATCACTAGATCTCCAAGCGGTAATTATCCATGATTTAGAGGCTAGGTTGCCCCACACACTGGAGTTTACCGATGGCGTAGGATAGATTGGTCCATGGGGATCACAATTCTCAGATAAATCTTGGGATAGTTACAAACACTTTTCCATGCCTCGTAAATCACAGTTTGTTATAATTTATAATTTGCCCTCTTCGCCTCTGACCTGGGCGAGCGGTGAACTTTTGCCAACGTTGCAGTTTTCTAGCAGGTTTCGCTACAAGATTCCAATAAGATTTTTGTTAGGAACTGATTATATCAGACTATTAAGAGACTTACAAGAAAGGTTTTAAAAAAATATAAAAAATATAAAGATTAAAATAAAATAAAAAACATCCGTGTAGATAAACAGAAGCAAACTAGAATCGTAGATCAACAAATTTGCCGACAGCATCCTTATCAGAAGCAGTTGATATGAAAGTAGTAGATTATAGATAGGCATATCCACGATCTATTGTTTTTTTTTAATTTAATTTTATTTAGTTTTTTCTTTATATTTATTCATTAATTTAATCATCACTTTTCAAAAATTAACAACCTTTATTTAAAGAGTAAAATTAATTATTAAATAGAAAATTATTAGTATTATAAACATACAATTTTTAATTCTTTCATTAGACTTAAATATGGTTCTACTAATTTTGTTTAATTTCTAATTTTTCTAATTTACTATTAATAAAGAGGAGTAAATGCTCTGTATAATACATTTATTTATCAACATATCTGACTTCTTCATTGAAGAATATATTATAAATAGTGGATGGCATAATGAATAACCACTTGAAGAATTATAGTGTAGAAGATGGTAGGATAGCAATGGAAACAGAGAAAAGTCTGATGATGGGACCTTGTTTCCCTAAACATGTCACATGTTTTTACTATTAATAAAGAGGAGTTACTATTACTAAGGAGGACACTGTTTTACAGATCTGCCAGGATCTGGCAATTTTTTGAGGCCGAAGGACATCCTTGGCCACTCTCTCCATCCACAATTAGAATTAGCTTTTTTGCTCTTAAGTATTGCTGTTATCTGACGATTTTTTGAGGCCGAAGGACATCCTTGGCCACTCTCTCCATCCACAATTAGAATTAGCTTTTTCGTCCTTAAGGATTGCTGTTTTAACGGTTTTTAAGGACACTGTTTTACAGATCTGCCAGGATCTGACGATTTTTTGAGGCCGAAGGACATCCTTGGCCACTCTCTCCATCCACAATTAGAATTAGCTTTTTCGTCCTTAAGGATTGCTGTTTTAACGGTTTTTAAGGACACTGTTTTACAGATCTGCCAGGATCTGACGATTTTTTGAGGCCGAAGGACATCCTTGGCCACTCTCTCCATCCACAATTAGAATTAGCTTTTTTGACTTAAGGATTGCTGTTTTAACGGTTTTTAAGGACACTGTTTTACAGATCTGCCAGGATCTGACGTTTTTTCGAGGCCGAAGGACTGTATAATACATTTATTTATCAACATATGTGACTCCTTCATTGAAGAATATCTAATAATTTATATTTTACTAATAATCTAATCGGGGAACTACCGGATTGTCCGTTGCCAATTTTGATCAACATTTTCTTTCTCGAAACAAAATTTATACATTTTTTCTTCTTTTCATTTAAGTAAGAGCTGACAATAAAATTTAAAAAAAAACAACGTTAAAATCCTTTTTTTTTATCTCAAGTTTGCAAAATAAAATCCACATGGTTCTTCGACTAAAACGTTTCTGTTTTATAGTAGATTAAGATGTAGATTAATGAATATAGAAAAACTTTTCTTTTCTTTTTTTCTCGCTATTTTGAGGGGAGTCAAAACATATGTGAAAATGTATTTCATTTTGAGGTTCTGTATCTTGTTGTCAATTTTTCTCATTTCCGCGTTTCTTGGCCTTGCTAGAAAAAATAGATACCCAACTATTAATTTATACGAATAATCATTTTGTTTTCATTTTTAAAATTAGAGACAAAACAAAATACACTGTTTATTATTCTTTAGTAAAGGAGTATTCAATTATTTAATTTTTTTTTAGATACAATTTTTTTTCAGATTAGATAAACTATTTATATTTTTCACTCGATCCATTCTAAAATTAAAAAGTTTTAGTGGAAGAACCACGTGCCTATGATTTTTGAAACCTAAGATCTAAAATGTTATAATAAAAATTGTCAATAAGTTTATTATTTTCTCATTCCCAGTGTGCAATTGGACGAAAATAAAGAATATTTATCGATTTTTTTTTTATGTATTTTTTTGAAAAATTTTTGATCCGATTCGGCGTCAGAGAGGCCGCAAGGTCTCTGGTAAGAATAAAAAATCCAAAATGGCGATCATTTATATAAAAAAACTAGTTAACCCTAACTGTGGCTGATTTATTAAAAACAATAAAAAAAATAAATGATTAGGAATTAAATAATGAAAAATGCATCGTGTACCTAATTATCCATATTCAAAATAAAACAGTTGAATATTATTGAAGTATTTGACATACTTTTGAATAAAGATTTATCATAGTTAAGAATTAACTATAAAATGAATATACATCTATCACCTTCATTTCTTATTACTTACAATGTTTACAGATTTTATTCTTTTCTTACTTTATTAACTATTGAGACGTCTAGTAAAATGTATATAATATTATTTCTATGATTTCATAGATTACATAGCAACTTGACACTAATGATGGACGTAAGAAACTGCTTGGTGAGTTATTATACATGACGTGTTGCCAGTGAAATCCAACACATTTCTTTTGCCCCCTGCATAACTGGACTGCTAACCTTACGGCCGGATCGCATAACACATATGATAAAAAAGACGGGAACCGCTCAAGTGTTCCTTCTGTGAAAATCGTGAATGGGCCGAGGGAAAGTTAAAACAACCTCCACAGCTTTCCATTTTCTTCATCTGTTTTCTTTCCTCAGCGATCCTTCCATGTCCTGCCTTCATATGATTCTTATTATTGCTCCTTTTTTTCCATCACATTTCTGCGACAATTGGAGTAGACTAACTGTTTCCCGAAACCCGTTCGTTAATGACACTATCAGATAATTTTCTGGATGTACGTGAGAACAGTTGAAAACTTTCTCGGTATGTGAAGGTTTTAGTTTGGAATTTGTTTCGAATTATTATTGTAAAAATATGTTTTTTTAATCATTTTCCCACACATTAATATGTTTTATATATTACATAATATCTTTGCCAGAGTACAGAACTTTTTTTTACATATTTTTGTTGAAATAAATGTACAATCTGCTTTAGTAATTCATTCATACCATATATACAAACACACACCCACAATTAATAATAATAAAACATAAAAATAAAACAAATAATCATACCATGTTGAAACCTACCTAAGTAGGGAAAATTAAAAGAGTATCTATAGATATCAGGACTGAGAGCAGATGAAATGGTCAGATAGATGTGTAGTCCTTCAGGTTTTCACTTTGCCTGGTTGGTTTTTCTGTTCTTTCTGAAAATAAATTTAAAGTGGAACTATTAGAATTATTTATCTAATAATTTAAATAAAAATCTGGATTGTTTTTTAATTTATTTCACTATTCCTTATGATCCATAAATCTTATAAATTATCCATCAATTCAGTGTCTTACTTTTGTAAGTTCTTGTATGTTTCTAAGCACTACTAAATCAAAGATTAAAAGGACAATCTATAATAACCTATCTATCAAAATATTAGCTAAGTGCAGATATTTGTATGTTTTTAGAACTGATGATGAATGCAATTAGGATTTAATGTCCACTTCTATTGAAACTATTTCATTTGAAAATTAGTTTAAAAATGTTAAACATTCATCATCAGTTATAAAACATATAAACCTTTGTTACATAGATTATATTTATTAAAGGTTTTAAAAATGTAAGATAAGAAATCAAATATATTGATAGTCACCTAACGAGGCAAAACGGACTTCTGAAAGATATCGAGAAAAAGGAGAAGAAAGAGCCTGGAAGGTTAAATCTTTTGTGTTTTTTCCATGACTGGTTGATTTTTTTTTTTAAAGGTTGGTTTTATCCGTACAACAGTAACATTTTTTTTTCCGTTGTACCATTTGTTTATCCGTACAATAGTACTATTTGTTTCTAATAGGAACGGCTATAGTTGTGTTTGATGGTTTATCATGTTCTAGAACTGACGATGAATGCTTAACATCTAAAACTTTTTTCTTTTTTTTTTTACTTTTGTTGAGCAATTATTACAATCTGCCACAAATGTGGGCAGTACGTAATATAGATGGCGTATGATTACATTCACATGCACATTGAAAAAATATGAAATATATGAAATAAAATAAATAAAAAAAGAGAACAGAAACGAACTATGCTATACATAAACAATATAAAGTATACAATATACATAAAGGTAAAATATATAAATTTAAAAAAATAAGTATCTATAAAATGAAATATTAAAATTTAAAAAAATAAATAAAAATAAAAATAAATATATAAATAATAGTAATAATAAAAAATAAAACAAAATTAAATAAAAAGTTAAACATAAAATCCTACTTTATTTAGAATACACACTCATCCTAGGGATACCACAACCAGACCTGTCCCTCCACTCATGGTGGAATCCGTCCCCGTAGGCACAGATAGGTCCCAGCTCTTCGCTCTCAGCTGCGTCACTGTTGTACAAAACCCAGTGGAGGCTGAGTGAGAGCGCTATAGTAACACTTGAAACTAGTTTCCAAATAATGTAATTCCAATAGAAGTGGCGATTGATTCGTCAATCCCAAACAATAATATTACAATTTCTCTGCTTTAATTATGAAGTTCACAATAATGCCATACAATAGGCTGAGAAGAGTCTTATCGACACTGAGTCCGACCTATTAAATAGACGCTCGAGCCGGTAGGAAACGAAATCTTTTCATCGGACTCGAAGCACAAAGAAAGTGTCACCTTTTCAAAAGATACCGTTCCGTCGTAAAACACGATTCGACACTCTTTGAGAAACCTTTTGGAGCCGACGGATAAACAAAATATCACGAGGCAGATACTTGTAATTAATCAACCCTCTATGAATGTTTTAATTTTTTAAAAACGTCAACTTGCTAGCCTTTGAGGTTCGAGAAAAAAAATAGGGTTGAAGTGAGCGATGACCCGGTTGCTATGAGAGGAGATAAGATAAAGGAGGAGATGAATAATGAGAGAGAGGGGTAGAGAGGAGGGGGTTGGAAGGGGAGAGGGGCTGTTATATTTTACAATGATCAATTAGCGAGCTCGGGATATCTCCAGGTTCGTTTGTGGTTTGGATTGATTTCAGGTTGGTTCCGTCCGAGCTCAGCCCTCGAGGGTCTTATCCAGCTTTAGCTCCGCGTTCCATTATCTTCAACTAAATTGGATGGCAATTTAATTTATATATATATATATATATATATATATATATATATATATATATATATATATATATATATATATATATATATATATACAGGCCAAAAATTTGGATACAACATAAAAACAATAATACGGTAACAATTTATTCATATTATTCTTACACCAGTTTCCACAATACAATATATAAAAAAAAATGTAAATAATAATATTAATAATAAAATGTAACTTCAACTGTAGTTGGTATTGATGACCTAAAGTTGCCATTGGATGTACTAAGAGAGGCTCAACAGGCGGTACTCCTGGACAAAGCAAGGATTGTTCGGAAATTTTTAAACATATAAAGAGAGAAAAAAAATAAAAAATAAAAGTAAACCTAAGCTGAAGTTGGCTGGACTTGTCCCCCACCTGAGTTCAGAAACCACAAAAAGCGAGATTAAAAAAAAAAAAAAAGTATTATTATTAATATAGTAATAATATATAAAATGTAGCCAAAGTTGTGCACCACGCTATGGCTATGGCCCTCAAGCAATCCACAATCTATAATCCACAATGGAAAAAGGGATAAAGATATTTTGGGATCACCCGATAATAATTGATGATCATAAACAACAGGCCGGATATATGGTAGTGATCATAAACAAAGTAGGGAAATCAGCTTATATCATTGAAATCGGTGTGCCATCAGATGACATTATGTTCCGAGTTTTAGCTGAGAAGAAGAGGAAATACCAGAAGCTGGCAGAAGAGCTCAAACAACTAAATAGACTGGATAAGTGCAGTGTCTTGCCCATAATTATATCTTGTAATGGGCTGGTTACAAAAGACACAATGTTCTATAAAGAAGTTGGAGCTGCCAACAACAGTGCTAGAAAAAATGCAACAAGTGGCATTGTTGGGAACTGCAACAATAGTTCCGAAGTTTTTGAATTCCAAATAAACATTGATGGTTGACCAGGTTTGGTCCACAGAATGATCGCTACCACTAGGTGTGAAAAACAAATACAATAATAACACAGACTGACCCATCAGATCCAGAATGCAACAATATAACTACCTTAAAGCAATGGCATAGAGCACACAAGTGAAGTAAGATCTGGAAAATGCAAAAACAAACCAAGATGAAGCTCTAGACAGAAATGGATACGGAGGAAATGTGAACGCTTGGGAAGTACAACCAGAGAACAGAATCAAGAAGACTGGAAGAGCTTGGTCGGAAGATAGGAAAAAAGAACAAAAAGAGAAGATGAAAAACATTTGGGCGCGTCGTAAGGAGAGAAGCAACAAGAGCTTCACGTGATCTTTCTATGGTCATAATCGTGTCTAATAATAATAATAATGATAATAATAAAAAAGTTTTTTATTTATTCTGGGACCTTAAGTCCCTTAAGAATAAAAAATGAGGTACAACTAAAGGCCTTCAGAGTCTTAAAATAAGATAATATTTTTAGATTAAAATAACAAATAAACAATAAAATAAAAGCTAAAAAAAAAAAATAATAATAAAAAGTATCAGAGAATTTAAGATCATTAAAAAAAAATAAATAAAATAAAATTTCATGGATATAAATTGACAGTTTTCGGTGGACAGAATCTGGGCGGATAGCTGGTGGTTAAAGAACTGGTATTTAAAAGTGTAAAGGGTAACTGAATAGCGAATGGTGAGGGGGGTGGAGTTTTATGGAGAAGAGGATTGGATTACTAAAGATTTGTAAATAATGTAAATCAATTAAAAATAATAAATCAGAAAATTTAAGAGCAAAAATACCTCCTGATACAAAAACTATATATATTTAATCGCTGGATTAAATCTGAAAAATCCCAAGCCTGCATAAATTCATTTCAAAAATAACAAAAAATAATTTCAACATACTCAAATCCATACAATACAAACTGACACAGGTCTTAACGGAACATGGACAAACTAAGTCATATCTAAAAAGGTTTAATTTAATAAATAGTAACACATGTACTTATGACGGATGACATACTTTTAAACATATAACTTACGACTGTTTATTATATGACAGACAAAGATCCAAACTAATTATGACTCTGTTTTTCGAAGGTGAAAATTGGCCTGTGACATAATATGACTTGTACAACAAATACAGAGCTGACTTCACAAAATTCATCTATAGTTTGGACTTTGACCAACTGTCCAAGGACTGAGAAGGTGGAAGGACATCATATTAAAAGTCCTTTAAAAATTTTAAATTGTGTGCTAAAATCAGCCATAGACCATATTTTTTATTTCTAGTTTTCATAATCAATTTGTAATGTTTTATTTGTTTCTTTTATATTCTAAAAAAATGTTATGTGTTCAATTTTCTGAATTATTTTATTATCATTATTGTAAAAGTTTCAATGTAAATGTAATTATGAATATTAAGGTACGTAATATACATTTGTATGAAACGTACCAACCGAAATAAACGGTCATTTCAAAGGGTTACTTTGAAAGGAAAAAATGAAAAAAAAAAAAAAAAAAAAAAAAAAAATAAAATATATATATATATATATATATATATATATATATATATATATATATATATATATATATATATATATATATATAATGATATATTTAAAAAAATATATAAACATTTTATCAATGTTACGATTTATTTTATTTTGAAAACTACAGTTGATATTACACCTGCTATTTTCTACTTGAGTTGAGTTTTTACGTAATTTTATTCAATAAGTAAGAATAGCGTTTTAACAATATGGGGCCCCCGCATTTTAGGATAATTCATGCAGGGGCACGCCTTATACTTAAAAGTCTTTAGCGGAGAATACGTTGTCTATATTAGCCCAATGATTTTTATATTATTATACAAGTAAATTAAAAGTCTTTTAAAAGTAACTTTGTATTAATAAAGATATGATTTATGTATTGGATTGTATTTCCTTCTTTACCACCATATAAAAATTCGACTTCTGTTAGGACGAACTATTGTCAGCATTACAGTAAAAATCATTTTATTGTCATAATAAACCGTCAGAATTGTGATCTTAAATTGCGCTAAATCATAAATCAGGTTGGTCATGGGTTTTTAATGATAGGTTAAAATCAAGTGGGATCTCATGATGTGATTATTAAAATTTGATTTGATCAGTATATATATATATATATATATTATATATATATATATATATATATATATATATATATATATATATATATATTTTTTTTTTTTTTTTTTTTTTTTGCCAAACTGTTATTTTAGTTACACTATAATAATATTCTATTTTCTAATATTACATTGCTCTTTAGATTATTAGAATAAAATTATGCAAGATTGTTATTAAAATTAAATCAATCGAATACCCATATTAATTGTAAAATAAATTATCGTAAAGCCGATGTCTTTAACATATAACTCTGCTGCAGAGTTCATTAACCTGTTTCAAATTAATTTCAAGTTAAAAGATGATTATTTGTTATATTATTTGTTATATCAAATAACTTAAATTTATTAAACATTGTTTTTAATGATATCTTTTATAATATGAACATAAGTATTAACCTGTGTGATGCAACCAAATGACTCACAACCATGTCTCTTCATGCTAACCACTCACTCGACATGTCATTAAATAAACAGAGACCTTTACTTATTAATTATCGTATACAATAATTAGTAAGTAAATATCTAAAGAATTGTTTATTCGTGGATTCAACTCTAAGCGTGGTCAGACATTTTTCTAGGTCTGCTTTTCTAGATCTCTATATAAAGTGCAATATTTTAAATAAAAAGTAAAATTGTTGAACAATCTGATTTAGAGAAGGATTTTTACCAAAAGAATCATTCTGTAATTGTTTAGGAATTCGAAAAGAATATTATTTCATCAACACTAAACCTACCGACTTTTCATAAGTTCATTTTTCTCCTACCATTTCACGGTTAAAAACAATAAGAGAGGAGTGAATTTGATTACGAGTATTTTAATTTATCTATTTTTATTATTTATTTATTGAAATTTACAACAGTACATAAAAAAAAAGTACATACACCCAGTAACTGTGATAATAAGATAATATAATAGAATGACAATTGCTTGTGAAGCAACTAATCAGTGGTAGCACTTCAATAAAAGTTCTATTTGGGAAGGTCCCGAGGCCATCTTCTTTTCAGACGCCTCGAATGGTTGTCAGGAGTAGAATCGGAAGCATGAAGAGGGACTAGTGGATTTGATTGGTTATGGACTCCACTATTAAAGGATAGGTATCTGGTTTGGGCTAAATCTGCAACATATGGAACATTGAGGTCTTTATTGATAAGTTTTTTTGTGACAAAGTAAGGAGCGTTAAGGATTTTGGATTGCAAGGATTGGATACGAGATGAGTTAGATGGTTTAGTGGAGCCCCAAAGCTCAATTCCATTCGTCCAATAGTTCTGATAACAGTCATGTAAATGACGAGCAGTTTCCTGTCCTTTTAGGAACAAAAAGTTCGAAAAAGGCCATTTATCCCGTAACGGTAGGTTCAGTATTAAATAACACAGGCCAACGATGAAAAAACGTTTTTACTTAAAACACCTTATTATTCTGTTTTTTAGGGTGCTTAATCCAAATATGACACTTATTACGCCGTATCACCTACTATTTTTTCACATTTGTTCATCAATATATTTTTTTTTATTTATTTATTACAGCATTTAACAGCTTTTATATACTACAAATAAAATTGTAAAATAATTTGTGCTGGATGTAGGAGAGTTTGCAGCACTGCTGAAACAGATATAGATATAGATGAGCAAGATGATGATCAGTTCAAATGTACTGTAGAAAATATAGAGCCTAAACTGTTCACTCAGATTGAGCTTAACGACTTAGACCTTGGGTTAACAAAAGAAAAAGCTGAATTGCTGTGTTCTAGAATAAAAGAAAAGAACTTGTTGGCAGTTGGAACTAGCATATATGTGTATAGGAAGAGAGAGAGCAGCAGTTTTCGAAATTTTTTGAACAAGAAGGTGATTTAGTGTACTGCTCAAACATTCCAGGTCTGATCAAAGAGTTGGGTGTTGAATACAAAAAAGAAGACTGGAGGCTGTTTATTGATTCTTCCAAAACTAGTTTAAAAGCTGTTTTATTACACAATAGTAACACTTATGCATCTATACTTGTTGGCCATTCTGAACATATGAAAGAGAGCTATGAAAACCTAGAAATAGTGTTGAATAAAATTGGCTATTCGGCTCATGGTTGGATGATAAGTGGTGACTTGAAAGTAACATGCATGCTTCTTGGTCAGCAAGGAGGTTTTACCAAATTTCCATGTTTTTTTGTGTGAATGGGACAAGGGATCAACATTGGTGCAGAAAGAACTGGCCTGTGAGGGAGTCTTTAAAACCCGGCGAGAAGAACATTCACCGTAAAAACCTTGTAGATCCTAGAAACATTCTCTTACCACCTCTACATATAAAGGTAGGCCTCGTGAAACAGTTATATAATGCTTTGTATTTATATGAAACAGTTATATATGCTTTTTTAAATTATATAAAAAAAGCATACTTTTCAAACACTATGGGTGATACAAAAAAAACTAAGACCAGATTTGGATTCAGCACACAAAAATCTATAGAAATCAGCTATTAAAGTAAAAAAAGTTTTCAAAAACATTTTTTTTTGTTGGCCTGTGTAATTTAAAACGTTTCCTCAAACAGTTTTATCCTTCAATATCATTCATTTTTTGAGACTGAAGGACATGATGTTTGGAGAGAACCCTGAGATTTCAATTACTCCCGTGTTCATTCTGCCCCGGCCCAGACGATAAATCACCAGGACACACTCAGCTGGCCTAATCACGGAATTATATCACCTTTGTCTTCTCTGTGTATTTCTCACGCTGCGGGGTTGCAGCTTAATAGAAAACGTCCCAGCTGTAAAAAAAAAAAAAAAAAAAAAAAAAAAAAAAAAATCAATTTAACTTTCTGTAGTTTTATTTTGTCAAATGTATCATACTGTTCAGTGAGGCTTTATCTTTTAGATATACAAAGATGAAAAAAGAATTATGTAATTATATAAATTATAGAGTCTGCCTACATATATTTATTTTCCTAATCTCAACAAAATTAACATAATTGTATTATTATTTTGTATTATCATTAACTAGTGCATTTATCATTCATTCTGTTGTTTTATTAAACTTGTATTTCGCTACCTACTAAATTATTTATCGTTATCTATTACTTGATTTTCTTCATTTCATATTTTTTATCTGACATATCTTTTTCAGTAGCTAATGTTGTGGCTGAAACTTCGAAATAAAAATAATGATTTATCAACTCAACGTCTCTTATTTTTATAATTTGTTTGTTTCTTTTTATATCTACAATTCACTTATTCGTCTTCATTATGGTTTGTCAGGATTACATGTTATAGTTTTAAACTGTATGAGTCTGTTCGGATAGACATACAGTTTGATGTGGAACATTCTTGGTATATTATTCTATTATTCTGCATAAACTACCTCGTAGATTGTGGAAATATTTGAGTTTATTTTTATGATTGATTTTGGCTAATCCATAAATCTACGTTCAAACAGGTTTCTAAATACATATAAGACACCAAATGCATAGTTGCTGTATTATTTTCTGTTAGAAACTTCTTTTCTGTAGAAAACATATCTTAAAAGATAAGTTTTTTTAGGGAGAAGAAGATAATCAGGGATGCAGTCAAAGTAACACCACGTGTAAGAAGGAATTATTTAATACGTGCCAACGTTTCGACGAACCACACTTGTGAGGAGAAGTACGATGACAGATGAAGGGTTCGGTGCCCCTGAAGAAGACCTGCAACGCAGGTCGAAACGTTGTCACATATTAAAGAATTCCTTCTTACACGTGGTGTTACTTTGACTGCATCCCTGATTATCTTCTTCTCCATTCATCATCCAGTCAACTATTCTTTTATCATAAGTTTTTTAAACATGGCTAAACGTGGCCTAGTTTAGACTAGTCAAATTAGGATTTCAACTTGGAATGAATGATCTCGAAAACGGCTAATCCTATGGAAAAAATTAATAGAACCAAAATTATAGAGAATATTATTGCCTACAAGCTTTGTAACCTTTTTGATTGACCTCCGAGGAATAGAAATTGAAATACGAGTACATGAAAAAAAAACAACTGATTTTTGTGACCTTTGACCTTGAATATCTAATGATGCTAACACGCTGAGGCCGGTGACTTTTTACCCATACTTTAAAATGCCAAAACAAAAGTATATGCAAAAATTCAGCTTCATTGCTATCATTCCGAGATACGCTGCATAAAACACTTTTGCTGTTAGTCAAAAGTGATACGCTTTTGGGGAACACCAGGGCATTCATTAGACCTAGTTTGACACGGTCTAGCTCGGTTAGTGTTGCTCGAAATGAAAATTTGACAAAAGTTTTCTGATCTGAAATTTATTGGAGTATTTTTTTTGTTATATAACATTTGTCGCCTACCTACCTAAGACCTACCGCTTAGAAGCTACACCAGTTTCAATGAAAAAAATGGTTTGAAACCCCTATTTTTAAGTTTAGATCAGAGGGATGACCCCTACGACATGTTCCATGTTATTCTTTACCTGATAGGTTCAAGTCTTTTTTTTTTTAATCTATTTATCTTTACTGATGCTACCTGAATACTGCTAATTAAATACTGAAGGATTTACTGGTGATTCTGCTATTTCTTCTATTTCTATTAAAAACTTAGCTAATGAATGAACCTCTTACATAATTTCTGTTATTGGTTAAACGTTCAGTCAGCTCATACCAGCCAATAAGTAACAAGTCAATAACTACTTAAAGAAGTCCTTTTTTTCTCAACTGTTCTTACATGAAATTTCTCTATTTATTTCTTGGTTATTATTTATCTGTGTTAATTGACTTTTAACCGTGACAGAGCGGAACCACATTAGTTCCTTTAGATACTCATGTATCTAGTAATTCTTAACAGGCCTTTTCTCTTACTCTACTCTCTCATAAAGTCCGTTTCTCATAAAGTCCGTTTCTCATTCAGTCAAATTTATTGTGTTTTCTTTCATGTTATCTTTTGTGTCTAAAATATTTCTTCTAAATTACTCATTAATCATCAAATATTCCAATAGTTAAAATTTATTTTTATATAAATGTTTTTTGTAAAGCATTACCACGCGAAGGGAGGAAATACATTCCTTTGCGGTAAATATTAACAGATTGTTTTTCTTCCATCTAAAAGTTTAAAAAAAAAAAAAAAAAAAAAAAAAAATCGTTGACACTATATCTATTGATAACACTTCGGAAGTAAAAAAAACAACAAAAAAAAAAAAATGTTTTTTCTAGACATATAACACTATTATTCGTGTCCTTAACAGTCTTGAATTTTTAATGTAGTTCCTAGACATAGCGTGTCATAGAGCTTACATGAACTATGACATTATTAGGATAGTTTTTCAAGCGTTTTCTATTCCCTCGCTCTTTCCCATTCCAGTACAGTGTTATCCACACTCACCATGGTTACCCTGCGCTAGATCTATCTATTATTCTTAGAGCTTGATGAGCTACCATCCGGACCCTCTCTACTTCCCTCAGCTCCTGGATCCCGACTTCCCAGCGGACCATCAAAGACCCCGCTGGTGGTGGAAACCCTTTGTGGACAGCCAAGATCAAATGGTAGCGCGACTCCTTGACAAATACCTGTGGGAACAGACCTCCTGCTTTGTCTGCCCTCGTGACGGACATCCTCGTCTAATGTCCCTAATGTTGTCCTGTTTTGTCATCAACCTTTCTTCATCTGACGAAACCGCTCGTTCCCATCTTATCGCGGCCGCTGGCTCTCACGTGTCAGTGATTAGTGCGAGGGGGAGGGGTGGGGAATGAAGAGAACCAGCCCAGCGGCATTAATAAATTATAGTCATTACACAACTAAAGATTTTTTTATTTTTTTGTAACTAAGTATAGATATATATATATATTTCAAACATATAGTTTTGTAAGCATTACAATCTACCTCAAATATAGGCATTTATTTTGAATGATAAATAATCTTTATTCTGGGACACCTTATCCCCTAAGAATAATATAAAAGTATAATAAAAAGGTATTATTGTCTGGCTGTGTACATATCAGGCAGCAACTTATATAGAATGTATATAGAATTATATACATATTAATATATAAGGTGAAATTTTAGATTTAAAAACAAGTCTTTGGGTTTATATAAGAAAAACCAAATAAGTAAATAACAAAATTAAAATAAAAATAAAAGAAAAAAAATAAAATAAAAGAAAAAGAAATATTCTAACACTAATATATTATTACATAATTTCGGAAGATTGATAATTGAGGAGGTAGATGAATAAATTATGTTTAAAGGAAGAAGGATTTTTCAAAGGAAGCAGTTCGATAAGAAGGGATATACAAATCTATAGGCTGTGATCTGGTGTTCAAAAGATGTATGGTAGAACGAAGGGCAAGAATAATAATAAGTCCACTGAACATATCATAAGTGTCATATTTTGCCAAACATACATACTAAGCGTGTTGGCATGGGTATTTTACGATACTTAATCAAAATTTAATAGGCAGGATCTAATAGTACATTTAACTGGCTTTGATATGAAAAATGTGGGATCGGAAAAATAGTTTGGGAGTTACATGTTGTTAAGAACACCTTCCCCTACAACTACCTATACTTATAAATAAATAATATGTGTATTCATACAAATAAATATTTCTTTGTTTGCTTAAATAGCAATTGATAATTCAAGTTTAAGGTTTCGCCTATAGACATTAATAGATTATCAGAACTGGCAACGGAGAAATCCTCACGCTTTGTATAGTCATTATGGACTAAATAATTAGTGAAAACAATATTTGATGACGTGAGATGAGCAATCTCTATTAGATTAGTCTGCAATAATGTGATTTCCTGGTTGCAAGTCTGGATTATGAATGAGTAGAAGAAATGTTGACTGTTTAATTTGGTATTTAAGTGACTTTGAAAATTTTCAACCAACAATCAAATTTAAAAGATTTTTCTTAGTTTTTACTTCTATTATTTAAACGATACCATTTTAATTTTAGCATATCATAAAATTGGGGGAAAAACAAAACAAAAAACGAACACTGTTCGTTGAACAGCAATGACATAAATTTTTTTATATTTTAATACTTAAGTACTAAAAATAGAAATGCAATATACAGGGTGTCCCGAATTTAAATGGCAAAACTTCAGGAACTTATAGGGGACCGAAAAACTAAGATAAAAAGTCCTTTAGAGATTTGCTCGTTTTTGCTTAGTTTTTTAATCGCAAAAAAAGAAACAAAATAAAAATGTTACAGGTAGCGATTATCACCTTTAAAAGTTCGTCAGGCTAGGAGATATGTAAATACCTAATGTTATCCTTTACATTCTTTTATTTGTTTACATTTTGGCTTCCTTCTAGGATTATAATTCCTAAATCAGTCTTCAGTCAGTTACTCAGATATTTTTGTGTGAATAGCATCAGCCACAATGCCGCATACATATTCTAATGTTGAATATGCTGATATGATTTTTGTGTATGGTTTCTGTAACGGTAATGCTTTAGAAGCGCTGCGGGAGTATGCACGTCGATTTCCAAATAGATGAGTGACTAATCGACTAGTCTTTTCGTTAACTTTTAATAGCGAGAGACTGGGTCATTCTTAGTACGTAATGAAGGCGACCAATTCTAGGCAGCAATAAGAGCAAATTATCGTAGAAGAAATTGTGTCCAACGCCACTTCGATAACAATCCTGAGACTAGCATCCGAAGAGCATTTGCTGCATTAGCAATATCGCGGCAAGCAATATGGCGAACTTTGAAAAATCATAATCGCTACCCATACCATCTTCAAAAAGTTCAGAATTTATTACCTCAAGATTGAATTTTTTTAGTAACTGGTTTCTTGACAAAAGTCGCGATGATAATTTATTTACATTAATAATTATATGAGAAGGTATTGTTAACCGTAAAGGGTTCTTGAAAATCCCAGAGCTATTCGAGAGAATAGGTTTCAGCATGAATTTGCTATTAACGTTTGGCTTGGAATTTGGAACGGATTACTGGTGGGACCATATTTTTTACCTGGAAGATTGAATGGTATCACATTTACACATTTTTTGGAGAACGACTTTTCTAATTATTTAGATGACATTCCCTTACAGCAGCGGATTGAAATGTGGTTCCAACTCGATGGATGCTCAGCTCATCATAGCAGAGTTGCTCGAGCTTGGCTGGATATAAATTATCCACAACGATGGATTGGACGTGGAGGAGTAGTACCTTGGCCACCCAGATCACCTGATATGACACCCATGGATTTCTTGGTGTGAGAAACCTTGAAGCAGAAAGTCTATTCGGTGTCAATCAACTCAAGAGAGCAATTAAGCGACCGAATCAAAGATGCAGTGCACCAAATATCATCAGAACAATGTTTAGCTGCAATTTATCATGTGAGTGCTATATGTATTGGTGCAAGAGGACAACATTTTGAGCAATATTTACATTAAAAAGAACATAACATAAATATAAATGTAAATAAATAACTATAAAATTGAAAAATTGTTTTATTTTGTCTTTTTTTACGATTTTCTCTAAAACTAAGCAAAAACGAGCAAACCTCTAAAGGACTTTTTGTCTTAGTTTTTCGGTCCCCTATAAGATCCAGAAGTTTTGCCATTTAAATTCGGGACACCCTGTATATTGTATTACCTCACTAGTCCGACTCTCGCTAGTCCAACTCGTCGGGTGATAGGACCCTCTCACAGGCGGAGTCTGGGGGGGGGGGACCTACTAGTCAGTCAAAAGGTCAAGCAGTTTTAATCGTTTTTATATGTTGTTACTGTTATGCTTGTATACGAATATCCATGTTTTGAATCTTGAAGCACCACCATTTTTTTGGTAGCGTTGAATACTTCGAACTTCTGTACGTATACCCATAATATGTGCTGCACGGTTGGTTCTAAAGAAACCCTCGTTGTGTTGAAAAATGTACTAGGCTAAATTTAATACAATTTGAGCAGAAAATAAGCTCTGAACTTTAACCGATGACTAATATATGAGCTATCAAATGTTCGGAATTATCTCAAAAAACGGCAGATATTGTGTTTTTAAACGGTTTTGCATTACACGTCCTTAACAACGACGTATAGAGCATACCTAATTATAAACGGTTAAAAAAATGATTTTGCTAAAAATCACACGTTGTTACTATGGTCAATGCTTCTATACATAAGGCTAGAACATTTATATGCAAACAAATTAGTCTATTAGTGTATAATGTTTCTATTAATTTTTATTTTTTAAAATGCTAATATATAATTTTTAACAATAAAAAACATGTGCTACATAGAAATCTGTTAATCTTACCTTTTGGCCGTCATACACTCACCTCTCTTAGAGGTCGGATAAGTGAGGTTCTACTGTATATATGAAATGAAAATAGCCTTTTATTTATGCAAAAGAAATTGTATACAGATTCAACAATAAATATTCAGAATATAAACGGGAGAATAGAAAAATTATGGACTTTTTGTTAACAGCTTTTGTTCTATAATAAATCATATACATTTTCTTTCCTTTCTTCCTTTTTACATGTATAGGCCTTCCCTTTCAGGAGTAATAGTCAGCACTTCCCAGGGTGACTGGCCCTATTGGAAGGTGCTACTGTATATATAAGGACCGTTTATTTGTAAATTTACATGTGCCTTAAAGGCATCCTACATGAATGATTACTGTACTTCAAAATTAGCCGTTAATATTTATTTAAAAAAAAAAAATACTGAAATAAGAAAATAAACAAAAAAAAATACGACAAAAAGAAATTAACTATAAAAAGTCAACAGTAAATCACCATTATTCAGTTTATCACAGCATATCATTAATATCATTGTAAGTAAAAGAATAAAATAAATAAAAATAAATGTCTTACTTTAGGTACGCATGATAGTATAAGAGGATCAATAGAGTTAAGATTGCTTAATTGCCACTTCTATTGGAATTATATATAACGGAAGTATTGGAATTATAACATAATTCCAAAAGAAGTGGCAATTAATTCATCAAATCTAATGGTAAGTCTGTCTTAAATTTAGAAAACAAATTTTGTTTTGTCTCTGGCCAAGTTTCATGTTTGATGATAATAATTTTTAATAGATAAAACCTTTGTCTTCAGAAATATGTACATTCATAAAGTATATGTTTAAAATTTTGAATCTGTCTTCCTTCGTCATGTATATTTTATCGTAAAATGTTGAATTGTTTTAGACATTTTATATAAATATTATCTTTTAAATGATATAATAAGAACTATAACCCATGTCAAAAGTGCTTCATCTATAAGAAATCCTCTGATAAGTACTAGGAATTAAGAAATTATGTTCAAAAAGAAAATTGCTATAAATTCATTTCATTGTTTGTTCATCTTTGTTTTATTGCATAATATATCTGAGGTATCTGTGAATAGTATGTTAAGTGAAAAGTCGTATTAGAGGAAAATCGTAATTGAAAGTTTGGTTTTTTTTCCACAATGATTCACAAAAGAATATTCATCTCTGTAGCAGTCGCAAAGCCCATAAGACACACATTAAAAAAACAATTAGGATATCTGGTAATACCCATATAGCGAAATTCATCATATTGCACTTAAAACAGTTTCACAGGTGCCACAGATATATGTAGAATTTTAAAACAACATTAAACAAGTATTCTGTTTCAGGTGGAATGCTGGTAGTTTGATGGTAAGCACTATTTCATATTATGGTAAGTTAACGTTTATATTTTCCCTATTGTTATCTAATTAGGACCTGTCGGTACCACTATTTTTAGCAAACTATTTTATAAATTAAATTGAAACCTCAGCTTTTGTAGAAACAAACAAACTTATTTTTTACTGTATTTAGTACTTGTATTAGGCAGTATTACAGAGTGAAAGGCCATATTTCCTATATTGACTAATATTTATTATTATTTAAAAAATACCAACGTCACTGTCAGCAGTTTCATATTATAAACATGATTATTCTATAGTGATTATGGAACACTTTAAATAACTATTTTCAAAATTTAGATACTACTCAATATAATATTTTCTCACCCTGAAAATAACATTTAGTTACTTCTATTTGTATATAATAATATATAATACCATATTATAATATTATACTATATTATACCAGCATTATACCAAAAGAATTTATTTATCGTGTCATTTGTAGAATGTTCACTTATTTTCCTCTTATTAGTATTTATGTATACATAATCGTAAAATATTATTATTTCTTCTTTATTTTTTCATTGAATTATGTATCTTACTAGATGTAACTAATTCTATTTGTGTCTGTACTTCTTTTATTTTAAATAAAATAAAATTGTTTTTCTATTCTATTCTATTCTATTCTATTCTATTCTATTGCATCAGTATTTCAGTTACTTTAACTATACTCACAATAATTCAATTTCCAACGGTAAGGTTATAATAAAGACTTATCAACTATCGTGAAACTCGAAGTGAGCCTCATCGATATGTGGGTTTTGTGCGGTATTTTTTTATTATTATTTTTTATTTTATTTATTTATTTCTTGGGTGCGTTGTGATTATCACCATCATTATATATCTTCACCGACTTACAAGATAGCAAAAATAATTTATTGCCTAAAATAGAAATTGTAATCAGAAAAAGTCGAGGATAGTTATGATATTATTCAAAGAGATTCTCTTTTCAAATGTTTATTAGTAAACAAGCATTCCCTGTCACTGCTTCGCCCACTCTCATAAACAAATCATTGATAATTATAGAAGTTTTATTTGTGTATCCATAAAAATCTTGTAATGCAGTATGCAATTGACCATTTGGTCAAGCATCATTTGGTGCTTGAAGATTACCTAAAAGCATAATCAGACATCCGATTTTTAACTTTAATGTATGAGTTGGAAAACCAGATGGACTGAGACTAATAATAAACTCTTGTGGACAATGGACTGCATTATAAGTGCTTAGAACTAAAACCCCATGAGCCATATTTTTGATTTGGTAATGTTTTAATGCGGCAAAATTAATTTTACTGATTACATCTAGTTGGATTTCGATTTCTAACCATAAAAGTATATGATAGTGTGGCAAACCTCGTTTCTGCCATGTAACATTGTTCATTTAAATTTCTATTATTATGAATTTTATTTACAATTTTTAAAACGATGGATAGGAGGAGTGGAGGAACCGGCTGAAGGAGGAATTTGATTGAAGAACATCGAAAGCAAAGAAAAATCCTTTCAAAGAAGAAGTAAATTTTATTACTGCTAAAAAGAACTATGAAAATGATTTACATAGTTGAAATTTGGTACAGGCGGGTTAAATAGTTTTAACATTGTGAACTCATTTGCGGAATGATGCAACCACATATAGCTCCATTTTCAAAATTAATTGGGATCCTCGTTTCAGACTACTTCAACATTTACTAGACAAACGTTCAAAGCTCCCAATTAATTACAAAAGACTCATATACATGACTGTGATTAGACCTATTCGGACTTACGGAGTTGAGCTTTGGGGCTCCACTAAACCATCTAATTCATCTCGTATTCAATCCTTACAATCCAAAATTCTTCGTAAAATCCTCAATGCTCCTTACTTTGTCACCAATAAACTTATCTATAATGATCTTAATGTTCCATATGTTGCTGATTTAGCCCATACCAGATACCTATCCTTTCATAGTAAGCTCCATAATCATTCAAATCCGTTAGTTTCTCAACTCGCTTCCCACTCCATTCCTGATAATCCTCCGAGGCGTCTGAAACGAAGATGGCCTAGAGACCTTCTAGTGTAGATGTTTTAATAAAGTGCTACTGATGAGTAGTTCTTTTCAAGTTTTAACATGTTATTATAATCGTTGTCAATACATTTACTTGATGTATATATTCTGTAATTTTGTAAATTTCAATAAATGTATATAAATAAAAAAAAATTGGAATCCTCGTGAAGCACCACATATTTAAGTCTTTTTTAAAATAATTTAATTGAATATAAATAAATTGTATTATCAATTTTAAGCTGCATACAGAACCTTAGCTTTGTAACCTCTCATGTGGAATGACGCTAGAGCCGCCTTGGTCAATTTTCAAAATTTACTGTTATATGGCTTTATTAATAGAAAATTAATTGAAAATCAATAGATTTCATTATTGGTAAACCTTCTATAAATTTGATGTTGTTAATTTTAGTACTGATTGGTACAATAATTTTCGTGCTTATTGATCACAAAGGAAAAATGATGTGTCCTTTTATATAATAGTATTTATTGGCACTAAAATGCCTGATTAGTAATTTGTATTATAAAAGTTTTTAATTTGTTGTTGGCTAAAGATGTTGAAGATAACAAATTGAACGGAAACATTGATGAAAGATAAAAGAATAGCAACTCAAATAATTACGGGAAATACTAGCAGCTATGAAGTTAGTAGTGAAGCGAGTAAGGTTTGTAGTGTTCATTAAACACAATTTGAGGGGAGCAGGGACCTTGATCTAAAGTAAAAGTAGATTAGTATGGCAACCTCTAGGTAGCCATCCAGTCTTAAAAATGATAAAACAGTCTAGTGAACGGATCTGTTTCATCCACCACTACCAGTAGCCCAGTAAAATAAGTCTCTAAAAGGCCGTTTCCATGTAAAAAAAAATGCCAAAATTTTATTTTTTCGGATCCTGAGTCCAAATCTGAAGTTTGCTACCACGGCAGCTGTTGCGGCGGCTTCATATCCAAAATCGCAAAAAAACGCCCAACATCCCGGTTATTATTTCGGTTTTTACCTATTTTATTTTTATCTTCATATATCAATTATAGCTGGAACCAGTACCTACCAAATAAAAAAAAAAACAACTTTATGGTCTGGGAAAAAAAGTTTAGAAATTGGCCAACTAGCGGTCAGGCCCACTTCTCCGCAAAAACACGCTTGTCATACTCTTTCGGCTATAACTCCAAAACTATAAGTCCGAGCGAAATTTTTTTTTTTTTTTCAACTTGAATCTGGTTAAATTATTATTAGACTGTTATATATGAAGTATTATTCAAGCCCCGTAAAATACACATGCTATCTCGCTAGAAACCCCGTACTGTTGAGAAATCCAATTTTTTAACACACTTTTTGCTATAACTCCAACTCTATTCGCCCGATCCTAAATTTCCTTGTTTTCATACAAAAGCTGGTTAAATTTACTATCAGGCTCTTTGTATGATACTTTGATCAAATCTCTTAAAATACACACACTAGCACGTTAAAAACCCTGTATTGTTGTTTTAGAGTTGTAGTGACCTTAGCTTCGCGGAAATTGGTCCTATTTTAGAGTTGTTTTTTTTTATTTCGTTGGAACTGGTTCCTTCGAAGAAAGATTCTTTTTCAAATCATAGGTAAATAATCAGTATTTTAGACTTTTCTTTTTTGCGATTTTGGGTATACGACGGCTGCCGTGGTAGTAAACTTTAGATTCGGATTTAGCACTCCAAAAAACATAATGATCCGTTGGGAATAAAAGTTCGGCAGTTTTTTCTTTGCCACACTCTAATTTTACTGAACTACAGTAATTGTATTAAAAACATTTTTCAACAATTGTTTTTAAATAACGTTAATACAATTAATAATTATAAATTTAAGAAGTTTAAAGTTAAACAGCAATTGATCCTCCCTTCTTTGAAATTTATTCTGCCTCCAACGTTGTACATTATCCAGGTCAGGTTTGCACAGAGATCAGCGCTAGCTATTCCTGAGATCCTTTCCCTCGATGAACAGCCACCGATGATGAGAACAATAACAGATCAGTATAATATTGCTTCGGATCGGAGTTCTCGATGCAATTAATCGTTCCTGGAAAGGTCTTACGTGTGTTCAATTTCACAATTTGCTGATCTGCTACGTGTTAGTGCGTTTATGGCTGGTGTCAGCGGATCATCAGCTTCGCTGTTCATGTTCCACTTAACATCCCACTCCCTTTACAGTTCAAACTAAATTATAGTTTATTATATTATATTATTAATAATATCTCCACTTATTCAAGCTATTAATCACTATTTTAATACTAAATAACAAACAATCATAAGAGAATAATATTAATAAGATGAAATAATATATATATATTACTTTTTAATTTTTAATTATCCTCAATCCTCACTTCTCCAATACTCGACCAAACTATCCATAAAGATCTTACTGTCCCATATGTTGTTGATTTAGCCCTAACCAGATACCTATCCTTTCATAGCAAACTTCATAACCGTTCAAATCCATTACTACCACAACTTGCTTCACATTCTATTGACGATAAGCCTCAGAGGCACCTCAAAAGAAGATGGCCGGTTCTATAGAACCATTATTTTATAGAACATTGTAAGTGCTACTTATGGGTAGTTTCTTTACAATCAATTAACATGTAATTTTTTAGCGTTAGCATCAAATCTTTTTAGCGATTAGCAAATATTATGATCAAATCTACTTGAAAGTAATTCGTTATTAGAACAATTTTGTATTATTAGTAGTAGTTTACTGTTGTAACTTTAATAAATAGATTAAAAAAAAATTAATTAAGTCCATTAGCTGCAACACAATTGATAAAACTTGATTATTATTATTGACTAAACAAATCTTTGACTTCTTTTAAAAAAAGAAAACTATACCCAATTGGTTTAAAGAAGTGGAAAAGGGTCTGAAAGAACTACAGATTACTGAAGTTATGTTGAAGTATGGTATAGCCGAGACCATAACCAAAGACAAAACTAATAGGCTCCAAGCTAAGACCAACATCAGAAAACCGATTCAGATATCAGAAGGGGACAAGGAGAGGAGATCAGCTAGAACGAAGAACTATTGGAAGAAAAAGAAAGCAGGCATCTCGGAAGTGATTGATCAACCGTACCCCAAAGTCGGGTGTTGCGAAAAAAAAAAAAAAATTGATAAAATGATTTTTTCAAGTAGGTATTTATCATTTATTGAGTGCTTCAAGGGTAAATAATTTTTTAAGTATATTTTTCTATATTTGTTTTTACTGTATGCAAAGTAATCTTATTATATATAAATATTTCTAGTTTAATACTATATATATATATATATATATATATATATATATATATATATATATATATATATATATATATATATGAATAGTTTCATCTCATGTATTGTTTACTCCAATAAAATTACAAAATAATGAAGATGAATGCACTAGAAGATGTTGATTCCCACTCTTCACATTTTAAAAAGACATTCGGGCAGCAATCTGTTTCTGTTTCATTCATTTTGGTACTGAAATCAAGCAAAAGAAGCATTTTAGAACCATGGCGATGAAATCAATTTATTAAAAAAACGTAATCAGCAATCGTCATTGATAGTTGAAGGAGCCGTTATGCTAGCCTTTATTTTTATTATATAGCCCGCTTTCAACATAATACTCACTTTCATACTTTCTAAGACATTCGTATGTAAAAATAGTATGAAATGGTAATTTCAAGTGTTCAATTGTTAGAGAAACCATTAAACAGTTATTGGTTCAAGTTGCTCTGTATGCCTAAAAAAAAAGTAGTGCCGAACGCAATTCGTCCGCGCCAGGACTAAAACAACACGTGGAACATAAAAAATTGGTAATGGGAGTGTTAAATAAGAAGACCTCTTTAAGGATCACTTTCAAATAGCCTGGTGTTTTCCACATCATTTCAAAAACACCTATACATAAGATGTTTCGCAATAGCAGCATGGAATTTGTAATTCGATTCGTTGTATGTGTTCCATTATCGTTCAGGGAATATTTTTTAACATAATATATTAAATATGAAGTTGCGAAATGTTATTTTTTATCATTAATTGATTACAAGATTAAATTAATTAAAAATCAAAACTGTATCCGTTACATCCAGTTGGGTATTCAGTGGCTGCGATCAGAAACATTAACGTCGTCCCAATTAAAATAATTTGGTGATTAAGTATGGATTATTTATTAGGCTGGGTTGATCGAGAATATTAATTCAACTTCTTATTCAGAAGTGGTGAAGGTTCAAATCCGTCCTTGTTACCCTTATCTAAGTAATTAAAATATTTTAACTTAAGCAATTAAAGTTCTTTTTTTAAATTATTCTAGCCGTGAACATTTAAAAAAAAGAAAATATTTTATTTTATTAGGCAGGTAAAATTTCAACGAAATTGGAAAAAGTTAAAAATAAGTAGACAGGATTTTTCATTTTGCAAATCCTATTTTATTTCTTCTTGTTTAATCATATTTCATTTCTTATTTCTTTCTCATCTTATGCCTTTGAGAGATCGATAGAAATGATAGTTGTAATATTTCTTGTCATAGAAACTCTATTTTTAGAATTATCAATCAATCATTTATTGAGGAATTATTACAATCTTCCACAAATGTGAGCAATAAGTAATATAGATGACTTCATGATTACATTCATACAATATGTACATTAAGAGAAGAAAAAAAAGTAAAATAAATAAATAAATAAAAATATAAAATGAAAAAAAAGAAGGAAAAAAAAATTAAATTAAATAGAACAAAAAAGAGCTATGCTGATATACATAAACAATATGCAATATAGAATATACATACAAGTGAAATATAGGAATAAAAAATATATATATACACACATAAGACAAAATAATAATAATAAAATAAAATGAAAATAAATTGAATAAAAGTAAAAATAAAAATATAGCTAAATTAAATTAAAAGTTAAAACTACATCCATACTTCATTTACAAGACACACTCATTCTAGGGATCTCCCAACCAACCCTGCCTCTTCACTCATGGAAGGACAGGCCCAGCGCAGAGAGGTCCCAGCTCTTCTCTCTCAGCTGCGTCACTGGTGTTAAAAAAAACCCAGTGGAGGCTGAGTGAGAGCGCAATGTACAGTCACTCAGGGGATGAGTCGAGAAGCTGGCCAGTGCCAGAACACCAACATATATACATATTTATAATAGATCTCGGGGCCACTGCCGTTTTAATCTGCGAGGGGAGTTATCAGGATGTATTGAACTGGATAGTTATTAGTTAATAGTTATTGAGCCACAGGGATAGGATGGAAAGAAAGGTTGCGATGGAATTTTAAAAATTTAAGAGGTATGAGGTCGAGGACGTATGGTATTTTGAGATCATTGGGGGGGGGGGGTTTATTGGATACATAGTAAGGAGCATTCACTATAGTTAGGAGGACATTGGATTGGAAGGATTGAATGCGTTTGATATTCGACTTTTTAGCTGTGCCCTACAATTCAAGTCCATAAGTCCAAATAGGTTTAATAATGGTTTTGTATATGAGAAGTTTGTTTTCAACGGAAAGATGAGATGTCCTGTTTAATAGTCTATACAATTGGCTGAAGCGTCTGTTGAGTTCTTGCCTTTTGAGTCGAGTATGAGGGTTCCACGTAAGTCTTTTGTCTAGGTAGAAACCAAGATACCGAACTGTGTCAGCTTTAGGTAGTGGGATACCATTGAAATTGATAGGAGGACAGGATTTTCGGCGGAGGGTAAAGGTTACGTTGGTGACTTTAGAAAATCTATTAACTATAAAAAATATACATCAACTTAATATTATCAATTTATTTATGCAGAAATCTATTATTTCTAGTAACTGACAATACACTGTTTAACCTTAGTTTGATTTTAATATATGTTTAGTCATATATATTAGTATAATTATATTAGTAGATGTAAAAATATTTCTAGTTGTAAATTCATATGCTTATCATTTTTCTAAGTTTAAGTTGAAAGTAGTTCTTATTATTAATTTTTTTTTTTTAATTTATTTTATTCTTACAAAGTACCAATATTTATTTTTGTATTATTCCTATTTATTTACGAAGTGCATAGTAACAAAAAAACAGTGTTTAATCTTTGTTTACTTCTCATATACGTTTATTTATATATGTTATTATAATCATATTGGGTGTTGAAAGAGTATTTCTACTAGTAAATTCATACGCTTAATATTTTTCTATGTTTATGTTGCAAATAGTTTTTATTTTTTCTATTTATTTTATTCTCACAAAATACTAATATTTATTTTTGCATTATTTTTATTTATTTTCTCAGAAATCTATAATTGATAGTAAGAGAAAGACACATTATTTAATAATCATTTACTTTCCATATATGTTCGATTGTATACATTTTAATAACATTGGTTGTTGAACGAGTATTTCTATGAGTATATTCATATGCATAGTATTTTGTTCTAAATTAAAGTTGAAAATAGTTTTCAATATTGTTTTATTGAATTTACTTCTTTTTTTTTTCTCTCTTACTCTGACAAAGTAATACTAATTATGTTTGTATTATTTCCATTAAGGGCCAAAACCTCCTGTATTTGATTGATTTTTTTTTTCAATAAACAATAATTTTTCATTCATTCATTCATAATATTCTTGCCAAAATTTTAGTTTCGGAAGAGAAGTTCTATTTCTAAATTATACACTATCAAGCAAAAAAGATTGAATATGAAAAAAACTAGCAGTCATATTAAAACACGCAGTAGTAGAAGAGGCTTTTGTGGTATTTTAGACGGCAGCAAGGGAATATGGGCTCACCAACAACTCTGAATATATCATACAAATAATATCTGAACAATTAATTGAACGAGATTAAACATAATAAAAAGTAGCATCCTTACAGGGCTGATTTAAGATTGAGGAAACTCATGAGGAAACCAATACTTCTGTAATCATCATCAGACTTGCACTATAAACAGGATTCCTCATCAAGAATAATAAGGATCAGAAGTTGATGGTTTTTAAAGAAAAATATTGCAAAATATATTTACCGATAAAGTCGGAAGAATCACATATGAAAGTCACGAAAATATTGGGCCTGCGTTGGGTATTACATGTGGCGAGATTGGAAAACGATGAAATCTGTAGAATGTAGAACACATACCTTACCTTGCCTGAGAGAGCATGGATCCAAAGATCCATAGACGATGTTGGAGACAAAACTAGAATACTCCGACGTCCAATCTCGCCAGCTGGTAACGAATGCTACAGAAGGCCCAGACCTAGAAATGAATTATTATACCAACCAGCTTAATCGATAAGACTATCTAGGAACTTATTTTGTCTTGGGCCCTAAATTGACCAATAAATATAAATATATATAACACCATTTTTATATTAAAATTAAAAATAAAAAAAAATCACTGCCCTAATATTTAGGATTCAATAATTTGCTTCATGTTTTATTTTTTTGAGACTTAATAAAACTCAGTTATACTTATACGGTCGGTTTAACTAAGTTTTAGGCCTAGCCAAATAATATATGCTATACAGCATAATATAAAGCAGTATGAAACACGAAGAAATTGGCCTTTTGCTATGTTTTTTTAAATAATCATGCTATTTACATAAATAAAGATATTTCTATAACACATTTCAACTTTACTGTGCCATTTAAATGGGTTCATACAAAAGTACTTTTTAGAAGGTTTTGATGAAATTATTATACTAAAAGGATATGATCGTTAAAGGCTTTTACATGCTAAATCATCTCGTACAGGTCAATAATAAATGGGTATAGCAAAATACAAAATTTATAAATAAGATATTTCAATAAATATGGCAACTAATTTATTAATTTTAAGTATTTTCATCTTATTTTTTTTTCCTTTTCTGTAATTAAAGATGTTTACAATGATTCGTTAAACCGCGATCGGTTTTAGCATTATAAAAAAGAAAAAATAATATACTGCCAATACGACAGGTAGGATGATGACTCCATGACATGCGAATTGGTTTGAAGAAAATTATTTCTTAAATATGCAAACGCAGTTCCTTTTAAACTTTATTCAGTTCTTCTTACGATCATCGTTAGCTGCAGAATAATTGGAACCATTGAACTCTACAGATAAAATCCATAATAGTTCCCAAAACAAAACTGTACATAATGATCTCATAATATTTTTGTCCTTAACCCGATACTTCTCAAATCCCATCAAAATCTTTCCGACCACCCTCTGCTCATTTATTATCCAGTTCCACGCATCCTCATAACCCACTTCGCAGATTAAAACGGCAATGGCACCGAGACTTATTGTAAGTATTTAGTACTGTAGTTCTGGCAATGGCCAACTTCTCACGCAAGTCCTGTGCGACTGTGCCATAGCACTCTCTTTCAGCCTCCAGTGGAATCTACCATTTAACTAGACGCACTTGGGGCTCTCTATCCTGGCTTGCCCTCCAAATTGGGGGGCAAGCTTGGATCGGAATGTTTGTATATAGAGTATGAATGTATTTATCACTATTTCTGTTCTTTTTTTATTTTTTATTTAATAGTTTTAAAAATCATTATTATCATTTATTATACTCATTATCATTTATTGTATTCTATTTTTTATTCTTGCACTTTATTTTATTTCTTTTACTAATTTATTTGATTTATTCGTATATTTTATTTTAATTCTTGTATATTCGGAGGCTTTTTATTTTATTTTATATCATTGTACATATTGCATGAATGAGGATTTGCCATCCATATTACTTATTGCCCTTGAGTGAGGCAGCCTGTAATTATTTAAACAAAAAGTATTATTTAAAAAAAAAAATAGTTCCCAAACTATTTTATCATCGTCATATCAAATCCAATGATTTTTAATCAGAGATATACGATGATAAGGAAGCAGTCAAAGACTCGTCGGTCAACACGACACCGCTGAAGTATTGCAGGAGCTAGTGGCATGCTGTTGCGAATTGTTTAATAACATTAAGTTGGCACTGCCGATGCAATAAGTTCAATTAGCCATCGCTAGAGGCCGGAGTGTCGTAACATAACGTGAGTCAGCCGAAGGATACATACCACTCGGATCGTTATTGCTGCACTTGAACTTAGCGAAATCAGGTTATAGTGCGCTCGTAAAGTTGATATAGCCTATTATAATATTATATTCAGCATCATTGACCATCTGGTACAGGCCGTAAGGGGAGATTGAATCTGGCATCGTAAACTCATTATTCCGTATTACTACAGTAGTCTGAGAACACTTGCTTAAAAGCAAATACATTTTTAAAATTCGACTAAATAAGGAAATATGCACATAAGTAATTATTTTTGTCTCGTACGATAAAAGCTATAGAGCTATAATCATTCTACAAGAATCAGGTTAACGTACATCACAGTATTTAACTGATACCACTCATAACTGTGGTCTGAGCGCTGACTGATGGCACTTTGGGAAAAGTGGAGGGAGGGAGGTGTGGTTGGTGAGGGCCAATGAGAGTGGTGCAGTCTCCACTAACCTACCTTCAGAGGTTCATTACTGTTCTGCCTCTTATGCAGGTCACATTGTGTTTATGCTATTTCTGTTTAAATTTTAAGTTTGTGTTATAAAATATTATGAGAAAGCAGCACATCAAATCGTAAGATTCTTACATCGTAAGCTCGAAAAATGGTTTTATGCGTTCGGAAATAAATTACTACAGTGTTTCCACAATTTAAATAAGAAAAAAAAAATTATTCTATTTTTTACTTGGATAGAATAGAAAGAAAACTTTGTATGGGACTAGGTTCTGTAATGATAACAATTATGAATAGAAAAAAAAAATAGTCTCTGGCAGTGACACCTTTTGTGCACATATGATATTGCTACTAAACAAATTGAAAATTACATTAAATGAAAATTAAGAGAAAAAAAATATGACATGATAAAATAATGCTAACTATGATACTTAAAATGGCTAAGCTGTAGTTAAAATTATAAAAACAGATTTAGAAAAATTAAACCAAACAAACTTAAAATAATTAACAGAAAGATCTCCTCAAAGACAAGTTGGACCCGTGTAAGGGTTAAGGAGTTTTGGCAACGTTTCACCCCCGCCTCTCACCAAACAAGTGCCATCAGCCAGCGCTCAGACTATAAAATGGTATATGACTATCAGAGTAAGATCGTAGATGAGTCTCACATTCCCCAAACCATAGAATTTTTAAAATCTTAATGTGCTTCCTTCAAATATATCCTCTACTGCTCTTATCCATACTCGTATTCCCAATTCCGAAGGTTGTTCTCCAACTCTTTCTATAAACGAAGTTTCTTCTTTCAATTAGGTGTTCTTCCACTTTCAATTCCATTCTTTTTGCATGTTTAATCGAATCTATTTAAATATACGCAGATAACTATCAATATAGGTAATATTAATCTTTAGTTTCGATCTAACCAATATCTTGATGGCAATGGAACATATGATTAGAAGAATTAACCAATTATCATACCCCATTATCCTCACGAGTTGTTCGCTTGTAAGTGGTCTGGAGTATTTTCTCATGTAGGGCAGCCGTGTGGTGTTGTGCAACTGAAAGTATCTATTATTTTCTATATCGAGGAGTGTAAACAATCTTAAGGAAATAATCTTGATTAGCCACAGGATATGTCAGGACAAACGAGACTTCAATGACACACGGATTATAGAAGAATGGATTGGTAATCAAATAATAATGGCATGTCAGTATTAACAATATTTTCTGCTCTAATCCGTATTTTGGTAACAGGAAATAAAATCCTTCTTGATATCCTGGATATTATATGATATATGCTTCTGAATGTAAGCATACATGAATAAACTAATAGTTTCTTGGTTTCCGTTTTGTCATAATTTTTCCACTGAATACTAGCTAATTCCATTTCACAATTCTGTAAATAAAATAATTGTAAATATATTTCTATATCTAATGTGTTTACAATGTCAATATATTTTTTACTGATTTTTATCTCTTTCAAAGCCCTTTGTAATTTAACTTCCTTAACCAAACCTTCTAATTTTCAAAATTTGCCTTGTTTATGAAATCTCATAATTTTTGCTATTATTTTTGCGAAATATTTATTGCTTTCATTATTTTCTAAATTATGTTACCAATTTTTGCAAAAACCTTTATATCTATTTGTAATTTTCACATTTTTTTAACTCCAGATCAATTAGTTTTATTTTTTATGAGTTGATGAATGTTTAGATAAATAACTTTTACTGCAGATCCGGGAGGTTTAAAACTTCCAGAAGTAGTTGGCTTTGTCTTTATATAGTTGGATTCTTCACTTTTTCCATAACTCTATTGTTTTGAAATATTAATATTAATATCTAGGTAAGTGTTCTTTTGTTTAATTTATTAATTACTGCTAGTTAACTCTACATAACATAGAGTGGAGAACCCGAATCTTAAGAAATAATGATGTCACATAGCAATTATAAGTATATAGTATTGGAGTAAAAAAAATAAAAATTTTCAATGATTAAGAAAAACAAATCATTTGTATGTCTATCTATACTCTATTGCTTCTGATAAGGAAACAGTCGGCAAATTTTCGATCCGAGATACACTATCAGAGCTAGAGCGTGTAAAAATGTTACATTTTTGAGGGAGAAAAATACGTTACAAAAAGAAACTATAGACCCAAAAAACATCCATGTAAAAAAATAAATAAATAAATAAAGCAAGGTTCTTGCGACAAATTTTGAATAAAGAAAAATACTTTTCATAAAACATTTGATGGAGAAACTGGCGTCAAATTTCCGATCCGAGCAACACTAACAGAGCTTGTAAAATGCTACATTTTTGAGTGTGAAAAAACCGTTACAAAAAAAACAAACTATAGAGCCCATTAAAAAAATATACACATGTAAAATAGAAAATAATTCTCTACATTTTAAATATTTTTGAACATAGAATAAAAACCTATTTGATAGAAACAAAAGTAGGGAAAGCATGACTTTTTTCAATCAAATCTGTAAAGCTTACAAACGGTAGCTTCAAGTGACAAATTTTAAATACCGAAAAATATTGTCCATAAACTTTTCAGTCCTAGCAACAGCGTGTAAAAATGTTACATTTTTGAGAGTGAAAAAAAAACGTTACAATAAAATTTAAAAAAAACTATAGACCCCGGCCAAAAAATATATTCACGTGAAAATCCTAAATCCTCTTCAAAATAAGAAAGATTTCGAAATAATAAGTATAATGGAATCAGAACTCAATCGCCTCCATGCATCTTCACGATTCACAACTTATAATTCCCATACCACTGACAGTTCTAATAATAAAAAGAAACACAATAATGGGACCAATAATTACACAAAGGTACATGAGAAAAAGTAACAATGAGCCATTAGAAGAGATATCCATAAGAAACATATGTTTTACGGTCCATTGAACATGCATGGACACCGTCGGATGATGTAAGATGTCGGTCCCAGCGGTTCTTCAGCCATTTCAGTCGACCGTAACTTGTAATTTGTCCCGTAACAGTTCACATTTTGGTTTCTTTCGTTGGGGTATGTTTGTAGGTGGTTCCGAACGGTACATCTACAGGATGTTGGAATTAATGAAGGCTGGGTATATGTTGAACATTGTAATTTTTTTTTTTAATAGATATTTACAACTGTATATAATATATTCATCAAATAAATCGTATGAAAATTATTAGAATTTGTAACTTGTAAAAAACTAACCATTAGTAGCACTTCAATAAAAGGTCTACAATAGGAGGTCTCCGAGCCAACTTCTTTTCAGACGCCTCGCAGGGTTACTGGGAATCGAGTGAGAAACAAGTTGGAAAACTAGTGAGTTAAAGTGTATAGGAATTTATAATGGAAGGATAGATGTCTGGTTTCGGCCAGTTCAGCAATATATGGGAAATTATAAGAATCATTGAGGATTTTGGATAGGAAAAGATAAAGACAGTTTAGAGGATCCCCATGTAATTAAATAAAAATTTTTTTGAATTATTTATTAATGTTTGTATTTATAAAGTTCTGGATTTTTTTTTCCAAATGATTTAACATTTTATTTGGTCCATAATATAATCTTAAAAATTAATAAAAGATTTAATAATTTAATCATATTATATTTATTTTTATTGAATGATGTTATAATTATGCAGAATATAAATGTTATTTAATATTAAAGTAGCAACTAGAATAAATGGACAAATATAGTTTTTTTTATTTTTATTTTTTTTTATGTTGCAGCACATTAAGGTTTTTGTTCTACCCCCTTTTTTTAACGCTTTTGAAAGAAACATCTTCGATTGTTCGAATAATGTTATAATAATTTCAATTATAACATGAAATAACACCTGCTGAAGATATGTTATTTTTCACATTAGCATTTAGTTTTTAATAAATAGTAGTTGTTTTTTTGTTCCCAGGAATAATCAATAATACTGTTTACAAGTATTGCTGACATCAAATGTTATTTTAACCTAGAATGATGATTTTTGAAAATAAAAATTAATATTTGCTTTGTTAAATTGTTCTCTGGTGGTAGTCGTACTAATGGATAGTTATCCGTTAGTTTTGTCATGCCAAAAATAAGTAAATGAAAAAAAAAAGTAGTCATAATACTTTAACAGATTTAAACATTTTTACAATGGAGATTGGTTGATAGACCAAAAAGTGTGGTTTCATAGAAAAAAAAATTAGAGGAGGAAAAAGTATAGTAGGTAGGAAGACCGAAGAAGGCATGGTTTGAGAACGGAAGAGAAGAACTGGCAGCGAGAAGAAGAGGGATGAGCAGATAAGAATTATAGGCAGGAAAATATTAAAGGGATCGGAATACCTTAAATTTAATAATTTAAATAAATAATAAAGATTAAAATTCATTCAAAACATATTTACACTCAGGCAAGGAGTTCCGAGACAGTTACCTTATCCACTTAAAAGGAATTAACCAGGGAGTGGGTTTTTTCATATTTTTCCTACTGATTAGAGATAAACTCCAAAATGTAAGGCCTATTTACTATTAGATAAAATTATATTTATCAAGTAGAGGATTTAAGCCAGAACATGAATACTTAATATAAATTGTAAATTGTAAACAATATAAATAAAGTATTATTATTATTATTAACCAGAGATCAAAGAATTCCTGGCTTTGTTGTATGTTCTATTTTAACCTGCGAGGAGGTCAATAATTAGGTTTATAAATGAATAAAAATTGAACTAGAGAACTTGGAGGTTAATTTTTTTTAATCTTGAATTCTTGAATATACCTCTGAACAGAGAAAGTCATAAAAGTTTTTTTTTTTTTTTTCAGAAAATTTGTAAAAGACCAGCGGGCTCTCATTTCCTATGAAACTGTCAATTTTATAGAATAAAAAAAAGTTTCTGATTACAACTCTCTCTAAAACTCCGATGAAGGCAACGCAAAAAAAAAAAAAAAAAATAAAAAAAAAAAAAATAAAAAAAAAAAAAAAAAAAAAAAAAAAAAAAAAAAAATTGAAAATTAACCGGTTATAGATACTGTAGCTAGGCATTTAATTTACTAAACGATTAGGCATTTAAAGTGTGGAAATATATATAATAAAATAGGTGTGAGAACACTTTGACAAAATGACAGGACGACAAACTATTTCCTAGCCGGGGGTATTGGGCTGTGCCCACTTGTTTCCGCCAGTTTTCCCTGGAAAGGAGGTTAATCTGAATGTGAGGGAGAGGTCAAATTGTGATTAAATGGCAGCTTATTATGAGGCAGTAGTTGGAGCCATTGTCTGCTCCCGGGCTAACGATGCGGAACGACAGAGCTCCACCGGCTGAGGTAAAAACCTCAGGTTTCACCGCTCACTCCTACGTCTTCTTATGACACCCAACTTTTACCATTACCTCCCGGTCTCTGTGTTCTCAATATGGCACTTGGCCGACATGATGTTGCATTGCATATGTATTGCATTGCTTACCATGGATAAAGAGAATTGAAAACATGTACTGCTGAGAAATCCATGAATGAAGAACAAAGCACAAGTTGAAGTTGGAAAAAATTGTCACCCCCCTCTCCCATTCAATGGCACGGCAATTCCTACCAATATCTGTTGCACACGGCACATAAGTATATTGACCAGTTTTATTATTCTTGTTATCTATAAACATGGCTATGAAGAAGATGATTTAAAATCTATGTTTCTACACAGTTTTGGGATTTATCAAGTCCCATACATTGCTGCTTGATCTATCTGTTTTAATAGGACTTCTTTTCGAGAATATATCGCCTTTAGCAGTTCTAATCTAATTAGTGGGCTTGGGCATAAATAATTAATCACGATTAGTAAAATATATATTTTATCATTATAATTAAATTAAAACCTGTATCACAACAGCCCATAAAGGATCTTGGGTTCAGTACTTAGGACCAAAGTATTGTTTGAGCTGTTCTTATAATTGTTGATGTGGTCAGCAATTACGCTAAACCTGCTGGTTTTACCCCTGATTAAGATTACTTATCTATAGAGGCTGGAAAAGAAATTAAATTTTAAGTTCATTGTCTCTTTCGGGCAAAGCTGAGCCGTTTCGTGGTACTTTTTCCATCTTCTTCTATCCTTACTCAAGGCACCTCCTATCTTCCCCAGTACCTTCCTCCGCAATTTTCTCAATCCAAAGACACACTTCCTACTTCTCTATTGCATCTTTTCACACTATCCTTTTTTTTATTCAACTTTCCTATTTCTTCATCGCGATCTCTTTTGTCCGAAAAAATTGTAAATTTTAAGTCGCCTTCCTGGCAAATGGTCTACCAGCCTAGACCATTTGCCAGGAAGGCGACTTATAGAGGATATAACCAGTTATTAATTGGGTGCACCACAATAATGCCCAACCAAATACTAGCTACTTTCAATAAACGGTGCCGATATCCTCTTATTTCGTTTAAAACCTATTTCCATAAACTTTGAAAGTAAATTAGAAGCTAAGAGCTGCCTCCCTTTGGACCAATAGGAAGGCCCCGTTGAGGGTCCTATATCGGGACATAATGACAAACAAGGAGCGGTACTAAAGGGCCTGGATAAGAAGGGACAAGGGCGGCTAACTAGATCGGACAGCGGCTACAACTCCTACAGAACTTGCTGGCAACAAGTGAGATGACCGAGGGGCAGATGTGCAAGTTTGCTAAGTTTGGTGTGGGTGGGGGGTGGGGGTGGGGAGGAGGTTCTGGGCAAACAAACCGTCTTCCGCTGACCTCTGCCCTAACTATCTGCGGTCGATCGTTACTGCCCTTCATCATCCTCTTTCCTCAGGGCCTTCTTGTCCCTTCGGCGGCGTTGGTGTAAGCTCCTTGTTCGCCCCAGGCGTTGGATTTAGAGAAGAGCTGTTGAGTTCAAAAGACGGATATTCCAAGAAAACAACATTTTTAATTAAATATCCCTTTAACTGTCTTAAAATTAAATTAATTACTTGTAACTCGTAAGAAATGTTATTTTGTATAATTTATTCATAATTTTAATGCGTATATTTACTTTTTCGACTATTTGGCTGGGCTAAATTGAAGTTTGAATTCAGCACCCTAAAAACAACAAATTAAACGGAGAACTTCTACTAATACTATTGCCTACATTTTATTTCATACAGCTTTTGTTTTTTTGTTAGCAAATGTAAAAATAAATAATTATATTTTTTACAATGGGAAGGCGCTTTTGGAAGCTACTAAAGGATACTTGGTTTCAGATCTGCCAGGATCCAACGATTTTTGACGGGCGAAGTATGTCCTAGGCCACTCTTTCTTGACATTTAATCTTCGTCCTTTTGACGATTAAATTGTTTTAACCTTTAAAATTACATTCTTTCTTCCAGTTTAATATTTTTGACAAGACACTTAAGGATTTTGAGATCTGCCAGGTTCCGACGATTTTAAACAGCCGAAAGATGTTCTACCATCATTGTCGTTTTGAAAATTCTACCATTGTTGTTCTTTTGAAAATTTCGCCATTAATGCCCTTTTTGAAAAATTGAATTAATTATTACGTTTTTTAAAAATAAAATTCTTACTTTCTGTTTAATCCTTTGGATTTATAGAGATTAAATATGGATATAAAGAAATAAATATATAAACGTGGAGATATAGACTTAATCGATATTTTTTGAAATATGATGTCAGAAATATTGCTATATTTTAAAGCAAGACTTCATTGTGTTAAACATTTATGTAGATATGCTTATAAGATATAATAAGCAATAGTAACAATAAATCTAAGAAACATTAATACAATAAATAAATCTACATTTCAGTTACATGGATAAATACTGATGGTAGTTCCGTGAAAGGTAGAGATTATGTTAGTTTTGATGAACTAATTTATTATTACAAAAATATTAATTATTCCATCAGCTAAGCTTTCTATCACAAGAAAGCCCCATTAAGGATCAATTTGAAAAAAATAATTATGGTTGTCTAAAGCAATAAAAAAAAATCTTAATAACAAAAAAACATAGTTGAAATAATCACGAAGATGGTAGCCTATGAACCTTTGAGTTGAAGTGAAAATTAAAAATAAAAATATGGGCTAAAGGTTTATTTATTGTCTTATCAGAAATATTATAACCAAAATGTACATATTTTATTTTATGCGTATATATTAATAATATGTATTAAAAAAATAAATAATGCAAACATAAAGTTAAGTGAGAATAATTTAAAGTAACAAAGATGTCAGATCAACTATTGTGCCCCTGCACTACTTTCACCACCGAGATGACAAGCTAATATTATAATCTTCTAGATCAGATTTATATCTAGATCAAATAAGAATGAACTTCAGATGATTTTAGATTAGTTTAAAAACAGAATATCCTTCGTTCAAGTTATTTCATTTTAAGATAACAGGCTATCGGGTCTATTATATAAGCCATTAAGAAAAAAACATCTGAAACTACTTGATAAAATTTAGGAATTTTCTGGTATCTTACGAAGTATGTATACTTTCCCTAATTGGACGTTATGATTATTACACAGGCGTCTTGCTAGGTCCTGAAAACTGGGAGAAAAAATTATTAAATCTAGAAAAAATAAATAGGAAATATAGGAGTTATTTTCAATTGTTTTTAGGTACTGAATCCAAATTTCCGATTTTCCTACGCCAGAATACTCTGAAAAAAAAAAATCCAAAAAATACTGTTTTTTTCGGTATTTTAAATTTTGAACATGGAATAAAAACCTAAATGAGAGATAATACGTTTTGCTGGGATTTCAATTAATTGGTGATTATAAATATTTTTTAAAACAATATTCGAAAATATTTAGGTTATTAGTTATTTGATATAATGTATGTATTAAAAAATTCTTAATTTATATTTATTTACTTACCTTGTAAATACATTTGAAATTTTTATTTTAACATAAAAATGCAAAAAGTAAATATATATATATATATATTACGGAAAGGTGCAAGAAAATTTGATTCCTCATTATTACGTAGCAATTATCAACATTTATTTTATATTTAGTTATATGGGTGGTGGAATCTTACAACATAGGTTTTATTAATCTTCTGGATTTTCTTTTTCTATTTTTTTTTTTTTTTTAATTTTCTCTAACTAACTACGACCATCATATTTATAACTCTTCAAATTTTTGTCAGTTAAGGCTTAACGTTCTAATGTACACAAACTGCGGCAGAAAGAGCGGGATTATCCCGCCAGTTACAAATATATTCTTGCTAGAGAAGAAAGGAGGTTCACTATTTCATGGGTCCACCAAAAAATAAATGCTAACTCATCCAAGTAGGATTCACTTGTGAATTTTCAATTTCCAAAGCATGCTTGCATAGGCAGGTAATTTCTATTTTGTAATGGACATAGCGGGTTTGAATTTGAAATTCGGCTCAAAAATTAATCATTCGGTAATTTTTTGCTTCATCGAGTTTCCATAACATTAGTAGTTATTATTTATATATTCATTTTAAGGAGTAGACTGATTTCAGTAACAATTAAAATATTAATCCAATATTAAAATATTAGAGAGGATAAATACCTGGCGTTTTTAAATAAACTGGAAAAATGTTTTTCCCACATGGAATGTAAAAATCCAAAATCTTCTTTTTTCTTTTACAGTATTGTACGATTGAATGGGATATCCTTGAAATCTTTTTTACAGGCCGAGGTGAATGCCTTATACTAAAAGACACCAGTTTAAATAGACCATTTCGACTGGACACGGACACAAACCCGCAACTATAGAAACTGTCTCTACGCCGCAGCCGACACGAAGACCGACAAAAAGAGGAAGAGAAGAGGAAATAATGTGTAAAACGGACAAGCCTTGAAGGAGACAAAGAGGACATAAGAAGAAGAGCATTACCGAAGAGTACAAAAGTAGGCTAATGCAAGTTCACACGGTCATGTGTGGGAAGAGCGGGAGTTGCTTTGGTAAAAACTATCCCCGGCCAGGTAGTCAGCTCCTGGTCCACTCTCGCTTTCGGTGGGTCCTCTTTTCGAATAGCGGGCTGGGTGATTGGGGGAGGTGGTCATATGAAAAGAATTATATATATTTTTTTTAATATGATGAATTAGGCATAGTTGTATTTCGTGTGAGTGATTGAGAATAATTTCATACTGGACATGGATTTTCTTTGAAATGCGCCTATTTCTGTAGGAGAGGGGGGGAGAGAGAGATAAGAGAGAGAGAGAGAGAGAGAGAGAGAGAGAGAGAGAGAGAGAGAGAGAGAGAGAGAGAGAGAGAGAGAGAGAGAGAGAGAGAGAGAGAGAGAGAGAGAGAGAGAGAGAGTGATAAAGAGAGAAAACTGTGTACGTATATCATCTTTTCTGCTGCTGAATATATCCTTTCTTTTTTTTTCGAGTATTATTGCTGTGGATATCCTGCCACCAGGTTTATGTTTTTGGATATCTGACTTATCAGTTCGTGCTTTTTCCTTTTTTTCTTTAAAATAATTGTTTTTTCCGTTTAAAATGCTTTGCAAACAAATTCATCTTATTCGATAAGATATTTTCCTAACTTTTTAGTAAGCCTGATTGTTAGTTGTTTTTTTAAATTGCATGTTTCCGCTTATAAGATCATTTGAAAAACCATAAAAAAACCTATTCATAAAGATCTTAATATCCAATTTGTTGCTGATAAGGCCCAACCAGATACTTATCCTTAGTAAATGCCATAACCACTCAAACCCACTAATCGCTCATGAGTCCATCGACGTGTATCCCATTCATTCCCGGTAATCCCTGATGCATCTGAATAGAAGATGACCTCTGTGCCATTTGAAATAGAACTTTTATTGTTGTAGTACCAATGGATAGTTGATTTACAAGCAAATTGTATATTGTTATAAGGCTTTCCTTTAATTCTAATATTTTATGTATTTTTTGTGTACTGTTGTAATCTATACCATTATATAAAAGCCATTTTTAGTATGTGATTAGTAACTACTGAACCAATCAGTACCAAAATTTAACCACATCATCTTTATAGCTTCAGAAAGTTTTAGCAATATTAAAATCAGTTTGTTCTGATATTTCTAAACCTTTCTGAAACTATGAAGATGGTGTGGTTAAATTTTGGTACAGATTGGTTTGCACCATTCCGCAATAGAATTAAAACTACGCACAGTGGTAAACCTATTGAAAACATCTTTTACAACTTCTAAGTACAAAATTTTCATAGTTCTAGGGAGGTTCAGCAACAATAAAATTTGCAATAATAAAGATTTAAATGTACAGTGTTGAGCTGCAGAAACTATGTTTGCCATACTGTCATGTAATTTTATGTTTAAAAATTAAAATCCAACCAGATGAAATAAATTTAATTATTTCTGCCGAATAAAATTTATTACCATATCAGTATGTCGATCCTTTGTTTTTTGATATGGAGTGTAAAAATATGATTCACGGACCTTTAGTTGTAAGCACTGTAAAAGCTGTCCATTATCGCCCAGTTTTTTTATAGCCTCTTTCTTTCTCTCTATCTCTGTTCATCTGGATTTCTATCTCAAACGCGGATGTCTAATTATGCTTTTACCTAATTTCTAAACACTTAATCAGTGCAATTTTAAGTAGGTTAAAAATTGTAGCTATGCTCGAAAATATCATTGTAGTAATAATGTTCAATTTTATACAATCAATACAAGATTTCCATTGATAAACATATAAAGATCTAATTATTAGTTAGGTGTATGCTAGTTTAAAGAAGAAAAAAAAAAATGTTACTTTAAGATCAAACATGTAAAAAATGTCGGTTTACCGAACAAGGAAAACTAGTAGTTTGTTTCTTTTTTTTTTTTTTCGATCAACCACTTCTTACGCAGGGTCTATATTGCTAGTCTCCCTTATGTTGGTCGAGTATAAAATATCACTGTTAAAGATAGTGATGAATTTCATCTCTAAGGTAAATTGTATGGATAGTCCGAGGGACAATAATCCAATTGTTCTCGTTTTGTCAGTAGTGAAACCTTAAGCTGTTTTGATAACAACGCACCAAGCCGCCCCCGGAACGGGAATACATCCGTTAAAATTGTAAGCAAGAGAAGACATTTATCTGATGTTTACGGAGCCATTTTGTCACATCCATTGTTATTTAACTCCTGATTAAGCAAAAGGAGTAATAACAAAAGGCGGAAATGCCAAACGGCGGAAATTTCTGCTTCAGTTACCGCCAACTGTGAAGAAACCAACAGCTATACACATGATGTAATTGGAAGCGTAAAATCAACTTCTTGTTTAAAACTAACGAGTTAACGATTTTGTACTTTCTATGAATTATCTTTTTTCATACGTTCAACATAACAGCCTTCTTACAACTTGGAGGAGTTACGACCGCCGAAGTATAATTTACAACTTAAAATAACATAGCATTATACTGTAATTTATATCAAACGTTATGCTTGTTCAGACGATTCTCTGCCGCCCGATAAGCGATTGCTGTCTTAAGGGACTCCATAAAAGAAGGAGAATTAAAAAATAAAAAAATTTTCTCCAATTTAATTTTATTTCTAAAATCTTTTGGAAATGTAGTTTTATGTTCATAACCTTTCTGAAGACTCCAACAGTTTTAGAGGAAGGTATTGAGACTGATCGCTTGACATACAACGTTTCTTAGGACTAATACTAAGAACACCAGATTTACCAGAGGTAACAGAATTTATTACAAAGAAGCATATCAAATTCATTTGCCTACCCAAAAACCTCAGAGTTAGCAAAACACTTGGAGCTCACTAAGTTAATTTACCCTCTATCCAAATCATTTGGTGAGCCCCATAGCTGCTAGATAAAGATTTGATATTCGATTTCAACTCTAAATTGTTCTTAAGAACTCCCTTAAAATTCATTAATTTCTAAAACAAAGAAAAGACGAGAATCATAAAACAAAAAAAAAACCTTGCTCCCAGAAGGCGTTCGCCTATACCTTCTTATAAAGTATAAGAAACTTAATTTTATTTATTTTTTTTTTTTTTTTTTTTTGAAAACCGAACGGATTTATTTTGAATAATGGTCTTGGATGCCATGGTCTCTTTTAATTTTTTTTATTTTTTTTTTAATTCCACTGTTTAGACTCGAGGTGACAATACATACATATTAAAAGAGTAATCTTATTTATTCGTATATTTTATTTTAATTCTTGTATACTCAGAGGCTTTTCTTTTAATTTTCTTACTTGATTTGTTTTGCTTATTTAATATCATTGTACATATTGTATGAATGAGTCTTTGTCATCCATATTACTCATTGCCCTTGAGTGAGGCAGCCTGTAATTACTCAAATAAAAAGTTAAACAAAAAAAAAAGTACAATAATCACTAGTTTGTTTGGGGATTTTTAACTATCCACTTATTTACATTATATATATACATATAGTTGTAAATACAATATATTTCTTTTTTTCCAAAGTCCTTTTATCTTGAAGGCACAAGTTAATCTGAGCACTTGTTGGAACCTCGCCTGGGAAGCCCTGGCCGGCAAATCCACCTTCCTCCGGCTAGACAATTAAATTAACATTTATATTAACAGCAAAAGGGGCAGCAGCATTTAATGGGGGCACTCATGGGTCGGGTTATGGGGCATCAAAAAAATTAAAACACACATTAACAAAGATAGCTACTGCGACAAGAAAAAAAGTCATGTTTCTCATTTCACCCCGCAGTGAGCTAAAGGTCCCAACTAGCCCGCTCTCTGTTATAGGGTTAGTGCCAACTGGAGGAGTAATGGACTTGAAATTTATGCTACTTTTAAGTCGCAATATTAGAGCTTGTTCCAGCCATTTAAGTTTTGGATTTTAGAAGACTAATTTCTTCAGTCCATAACAATAATAACTTCTCAGTTTCCCTAACAATTACTTAACAGGACTTTATAGAACATAATAATAATAGAAATAAATAAATAAATAAATAAATATATATATATATAATATATATATATATATATATATATATATATATATATATATATATATATATATAAATACATATATAGATAGATAGATAGATTGATTGATAGTTAGATTGATAAATAGATATATAGATATTTTTTTTATTATGGAACCCTATGGAAAGATTGTTTATTTTGATATTTCTTCAGGTTCCATGTATACCTGTAATTAACAGGTGTAATATGATTATGATGAATTACAAATTGTAAGTGTTCTATATAGACATTAGAATAACATACAGAGAAAAGAATAATAAAATAGATAAAAAAAATTAAAAAAAAAAAAGAACTAGTAATAAGCGGAATTAAAGAAATAATAATAATAATCACTATTATTAGGAATGAACAAGACCTTAGAAGCCTCCTCGAATTAGTGAGAGCCTTCAGTAGCGATATACACATGAGCCTGGGCATTGATAAGTGTGCAGTGCTTCATTTAAAAAGAGGGACGCTTATAGAAGTAAGAAATATGGAACTGTCAAATAGTATTGTACTTAATCATCTTGATGAACGGGACTCATATAAGTACCTGGGGATTTATCAACTTCTGGAGTTTAAGAAGGATGTGAAGAGTCAATTCGAAGATGTGTTTAAAAAGCGTTTAAAACTCATCCTAAAGACACTTCTTTCAGCAAAGAATTTGATAAAAAGTTTGAACACTTGGGTTATCCCTTCGTTGGCTTACTCTTTTGGGATTGTCAATTGGTCTACTACGGAGTTAGAATCAATGGACCGATACCTTCGAGTTCAGATGGTAAATGCCCGAAAACGCCATCCTAAATCCTCCGTGGCGAGATTGTATCTTTCCGGAAAAATTGGAGGTCGAGGCCTAAGCAGCATTCTTAAGGCATGCCGTTAGCAAGACGAACATCTCCGCGGTTACTTCAAATCTAAGGTTTCCAGAGTTGCCTCCACCATTGTAGAATTAGATAAAAAAATTTACTGCTTTGAATTTGGCATCAACAGAAAACCCTCTTGCACCAACCCAAGAAAATCTTCTAGATTCTTGGAAAACTAAAGAATTACATGGAAGGTTCTACCACTCCATTACAACCACTGGAACTGACGTTGATGCCTCTCTTATGTGGCTGCGTAAGGGAACCCTATTTCCAGAGACTGAAGGATTCCTATTAGCGATCCAGGACCAGGTGATTGCTAAAAACGTTTATAGACGTCGAATATATGGCGAACAAATTAATGAACTATGCTGGTTGTGCAAAGCTGCAGCGGAATCGATCCAGCATATATCCTCTGGCTGTCAGGCTCTGGCAGGTAAAGAATATTTGCTGAGGCATAACTGCTTTACCAAAATAGTTCACCAAGCTGTGGCCAATAAATACGGGATTTTGAAAAAAACGGAAGTACCTTATTACAGGTATAACCCAAAACCTATAATTGAAACAAAGCCTATAAAACTATACTGGCACCAAGCTATTTTGACAGATCACACTATCCCTCACAACAGACCCGATATTTTACTTGTTAACAAAGATATTAAATCAGCAGCTATAATCGAAATAGGAGTGCCAACGGATGATAATGTTCATCGCACGGCTGCTGAGAAAATGAGGAAATATTTTGATCTTGGCGAAGAGCTGAAACACCTGTACCGTCTTGAAAATGTGAGGGTGTTTCCATTGATCATTTCTAGTAATGGGTTGATCCCGGAGATTACAGTCAACTCAATCAAAGAACTGGATCTCACGAATAAAATTCTACAAGATTCGCAGAAGGCAGTCCTTCTGGGAACAGCCAGTATCATCAGAAAATTTTTAAACATCAATCAATAAATAAATTCCGTGCCTAACCCTTGACTTTGATCCGGGTAGGTGCTATTTTTCCGAAAAAACCCGAGAATAGGAGAGATAGTAACTAAATAAATAAAATAAAACTAATAAATAAAAAAGTATATACTTATATCTATATATTAACTAATTTTATTCTTATTTAGCTCTGATCTACAGTCTAGGTTTTCTGAAGACTAAGAGACCAGGAATATTTATACACTTCCTTCCAATGGAAAAATATTACCTTGTAAAGCGAAAATTTCATAAAATTTCTACTTTTTTTTTTTTTTTTTTTTTTTTTTTTTTTTTTTTTTTTTTTTTTTCACCACCAGCTATTTTCTAAAGCTAACGGTTTACAATCTGTAAATGGATATAAATTTAAGTATTAATATATATAAATAATGTTTTGTTTTTAAGATTTCCAGTTAAAATATCGTAAATGTACCCCTCAGAGAGACGAAAGGTTTTTTAAGTTCATGCCCAAATAATTTAAGTAATAATATTATGCAGCTTCCTCATCTATCACCTAAAGTATTTTTTGTTAGGTACACATAAAAAATATAATAAAAATACAAGTATATGCATATCGACCCTATAAAAGAGTCGTTTATTCATATTAATGAGGACAGCCTATGTCTATAAGAATATCATGTGTTTTGCTAATAACAAATATAAACAAACAGAATAAAAGGAAACAAAATAAAGAAGAAGAAAACCAAACAATAGATAAAAATGAATCTGTTTGTGATGAAAACAGTATGGTTGGATGTATGAATAGTAACAAAGATGGCCATGGATGCAGTCAGGTCGATAAATTACACATCCATTTTTTTTAAAAACTTTATAACGGTGTGCCGTTTCAACCTCACTTGCAGGTCTTCATCAAGGCTGAAAATAACAACAACCGGATGTGACAAAAATGATACAAAGTAAATTAATTCAATTCTTTTCTAAATTCATTAATCACATCCAGTTTTTGTTATTTTCAGCCCCGAAGAAGACCTCCAAGGAAGGTCGAAACGTCGGCGCCTCGTTATAATTTTTTTTTAAACTTCGATGTGTCATTTATCAACCTACTGACTGCATCCCTGCAGGATCTTCTCAAACAAAAAAATATTTGACAAAAAAACAAGGTTAGTATTTTAATATTATCTGTTCTTTTTTTCTAAGTTTAATCTTCAAAAATGCACTTTCTTGATTTTTTAAAAATGTATTTTGGAATATTTTTATTTATTTATTTATTTTTTTTTTATTTTTTATTTTTTTTTTATTTTTTTTTTTTTTTTTTTTTTTTTTTTTTTTTTTTTTTTTTTTTTTTTTTTTTTTTTTTTTTTTGAGAACTGCAACTCTTCTTCACGTACTTTTTATTATTTCCAAGTTCAATTGAGATATATCATTGTCAACGTATGATTTGATAATAGCTCCTTTTTAACCTTCGGTACGTACTGTAGGGAATATTTATGGTAGTCATGTTCTAAATGAGCCTGTAGGGACGATCATAAAGTATGCCATGAAATATTCTGCATTTTGTTTCGATATGGTCTAACAGCAACATTTTATAAGTCTGTAAGCATTATTCTATCCGTTGGATCCTTTCCAATCAGGTTTCCATCCCGGTTATTCCATTCAATCTGCACTAACCAAAATCGTAAGTGATTTCCCTGGCACAATAGATTAAAAAAACTGACCGTCTTGATGCTCCTAGATTTCTCTAAAGCCTTTGATTCCATTGACCATTTTATCCTTTTTTCCAAATTAAAATATTTCCAATAGTTCAATCCATTATTCCCTCTCCGACCGCACTCGAGCCGTGTTTATCCCTAATTAACCCTTATCCGATTTCCTAGCTCTGTCTGAGTAGCCCGAGGTTCCAGTATTTCACCTCTCCTTTTCAACTCCTACATCCATGATCTTCCCCAGTCAATTTTACATTTTTCCTATCACCTTTTGCAGACGACTCTCAAAGATATTTATCCATCCCTCCAGTCGAATTACATGAAGCTTTTTCTAGGATACAGGAAGACATCGATAAAATCTTAGCTTGGTCCAACCTGCAAAATTTAAAGTTAAATGCAGGAAAAACTCAAGTTATTGTAATCAGTTTAAGTCTCATTCTCAAATCCATTACCAATATTCCTATTATAAACCTGAATAACCAACCTATCACCTTCTGTTCCTCCGCCAAAACTTAGGAATAATTATTGACCAAAACATTTCCTGGAAGCCACAAATCGTCCAAGTAGCCTAAAAATCAATAGGAACCCTCAAATTATACTATCGTTCCCGTCATTTCCTTCCTCAATCCAAAACCCTAGTTTCCTTATTCATTTTCCTCAGTTTGTTTATGGCTGTGTGGTGTATTGGGCCTCTCGATGGGTCTCCGAGGCAGATTACAACGAATTATGAATAGTTTTATCTGGTTTGTTTTCGGAACCCCGAGACGTTCCCATGTTTTGCACCTCTACACTGCCTTAGGCCTTGTTCGCATTAGGCTAGTATTTTAGTCGAGTAGCAAGTAATTTAGTAGCTAAAAGTGCCTGAACACAAAAATTTAGTCGAGTAGTTTAGTTTAGTCGATCCATTTTACTCTATTTTTCTCGGGCGAGTAGCGAGTAGCACCCCCACCACGTCTATCTCACTGGCGCACCGGCTAAACAAGTTCGAACCTGTTGCGTTTTGTCAAGTTCATTAGTAGTTAGTGCATAATTTTATTATTTTATTTCAACAGCATATTTATTACTATAGTATAATAAGTTGTAAGTTATTATTATTATCAAAGTATTCTTTGGGATGTTCCAATCTTCGAATGCTAATTCCTTGAGAAGACAATTAGTAGCTCCCTTCTTTCGATCCATTTTGGTATCCACAAAGCTTCTTTTAATCAACCACTCAAATTTCCTTATCTACCTCATCTAAAATCGCTGTTAAGATTAACTTAATCAGTTGATTTACTTTATTGCGCTGTTAGATGTTCATCTTACAAAACACTACTCCTAAACTCTACTGGAACTAAACTAAACACTAAAGTGGAAGTGCGAACGATTTTGGGGCAGTAGCGAGTAATTCAGCTACTAAATTACTTGCTACTGGACTAAAATACTAGCATAATGTGAACTAGCCTTTAGAGTGGCTCTATCCATCCTCCTGTCGACAATATTTCCTGGGCACTTTCCTGTACCAAGTCACTAATAACCATCGCCCACACTACATCTATGATATATTTATATTCAAGTCTTCTGTCCACTTCCAACTCACAACAAGATCACGTCCCTCTGACATATATACTCCTTTCTACCTAACAGCATTATACCAACAATCTTTCTAACAATAAGTTAGATCCACTACCTTCTGGAACTCTATCCCTCCCGAAATTAGACATGCTCCTTCCTTAAACTCCTTTCAAGTTTGCAATTATAAGCAACCTTAATATACATGTTTGGTACTCTTAAGGCTAGTACGCACTGGGATTCTTTGTTCGGACTCTTTGTCGCTGAGATGCATCTCGGATTCATTTTCATGCATCTGAGACGCTCCGCGACAATGAATCTAGCATTTTGTATGTTGCGGTTTAGTATTTTTTGAATCTCAACCGGAATGGGATTCTTTTACACAATGTGTCGCAACATTGAGTCAGTGCGTACGTGAATCTAGCATCTCGTATATATATATATATATATATATATATATATATATATATATATATATATATATATATATATATAAATAAATAAAAAAAAAAAAAATTCTTTATTTATTCTAGGACCTTAAGTCCCTTAATAATAAAAAATAATGTACAATCAGGGGCCTACAGAGCCTCAAGATGATTATGAAATATTATTAAAAATAATCAAATAGTAATTAATAATGATAACAAATAAAGATTAAACTTAGAAATATTGACAAAAAGAAAAAGGAAATCTTTTGATTCATTTTGTGAATCAATTGTGTAGAAACAAGAAAATTTCGTGTACATAAACTTTTATATTTTATATGACTATTAAGTGGCTAATGCCAGTTTTCATAGATCTGGATGGACAGTAGGTTGTTAAATAAGAGATATTTGAAAGTGGAAAGGGTGTTTGAGTGGCGAATGGTGTAAGGGATGGAGTTCCATAGGGACGAGGATCGGATTAGGAATGATCTGTTGAAGACAGAGGAGCAATGAGCAGGAGTGTACAAATCTGATGGGCGGGAACGGGTTTGGCGGGTAAGAACAGAGGATTTGAGCAATGTAAAGTGGGCGTTGGGATTTAGACCATATAGATCAAGAAAGAAGACCACCCCGCATCAAAAACAAGATGAAAAATAGAAGACATCTTTTGAAAAATCAACTTGTCTACATGTTAAATTTCTATTTCTTTTTATTTGTTTTATCAATCTATTTTCTTTTTCTATTGGATTTTATGTTATTTGATTTTATTCTAATTTCTTTTTGTTTAATTATGGAATTACTACCTTTTGGTCTTTAAATTATTGTTATCTTTTTTAATTTATCTTTTTTACTTTTCTCTATGTGTTTATTTTAACTTCAATTAAGAACTTTGATATTTTTGTAATTTTATCTAATTTAAAAAAAAAAAAAAAGACATAGTCCCCTTGCTTTTCAACGCACTTACACATGCTAATTACAGATAGTATGCTAATTTTGCATGGAACTTGTAAAAAATATCAGAAATACGTGCCCCTTCCATAGGGTTATAAATACGCCCTATATATGGAAGGGAAATAAATTTAAAAAAAAAATAAAAAATGTATATATATATTTATGATCTGCTGTAAATGATTTCGTAGGCAGAACCGTGGCTAATTTGCAGACGATTTGCCATATAATGGCGTATATATATATAATTTTTCATATATATAAACAATATATATATATACCACAAAAAACGGATCACTATAAATAGAAAGTGTATATATATAACAAAACTAACCTATATAAACATAACTTAATGTGTATTAATATAAGTGAAAATAATTAAGAAATAAATAAGTAAAATAATAAGAAATTATAATATAATTTCACGTACGCACTGACTCAATGTTGCGACACATTGTGTAAAGAATCCCATTCCGGTTGGGATTCAAAAAATACTAAACCGCAACACACGAGATGCTAGATTCATTGTCGCGGAGCGTCCGAGATGCATAAAAATGAGTCCGAGACGCAAAGAGTCCGAACAATGAATCCCAGTGCGTACCTGCCTGTATACAATGTTTAGATGCAAAGAGTCTGACACATGAATCTGAGCGTCTGCGACAATGAGTCCGAACAAAGAATCTCAGTGCGTACTAGCCTTTAGGGGACAATGTGTCCCAGAATAAAGATTATTTTTTTTATTTCACTCATTTCAATTACTTACGCACTATGGATATTGAGTAATTAGTCGCAATGCTTGTTGATGAAATGTTTGTAGTTTTATATAAAAAAAATATTAAATTAATTATAATATTTTTTAAAAAAAAGTGTCAATTGTCTTGATGATAATCTAAGGAATTAAAAGGTAACTTATATAAAAATTCAAAAATAAATTATAAAAAATAACCTTTTTTTAAATAAGATTTGTTTTCTGAGAAACCTTATCTATTTGAAAATGAACATATTATTAAAATTTATTTTGACTTACTGCCTTGGTTTTCTTTGAACAATTGGTTTTCAATGGTATAGCATGTTTAATGTATTGCACTGTTCAAGCCTTGTAAAAATACTGACTTATAAAAATATAAATTATATATTATTGTATAAGAAATGATTGGTATATTAAGATTTTAATCCCAAACTGGACTTACGTATATCTTAAAATCAATTTCGTTATTCCTAGCCGCTGGGGATAGTAGGGCTGTAAAGTGCCCTCAACTCCACACTAGGACTTGACATGATCTAATTACAAGGGAGTTGATTCAGAGAGGAATTAACGTTTCAGTGAGATGTGATTATAAGGCGAGGCCCTATCTGGCCTGAGGTAGATGATAAGGCTTGGCTCTGGTTTCAGCTCCGGCCCGGGGCGATGTCAGCTTTGTGTCGCAGTAACCCCACACTGCGGCAATTAGAAGTCCATCTGGGCTCTGTAACTGGAGTCCTCGGGCCGCAATATCCACGTCCGTCTTCCGTAGTTATAATAATTACCGATAACGAGGCCTTTCTCCCAAGGATTCACTGCGTCTTAGGGTTGGTGGGTCTTTGGCCATGTTCTATAAGCTGCAAAATAAAATAACTTTTTAAACAAACCTTTAAACTTTCAAGATCAGTCAAATAATCTTTTTTATCTTTTGATATTTAAAAAAAAAAAAGGAATAATATTAAGTAAAAATAAATAAATAAAATAAAATATTTTTACAAAAGAATGTATTTCCAAGCACATATAACTACAGCATTACAATTCACTCATAAAACCAGAATGCCTGTATGGTTCAGAGACACTAATTCTGAATAGGAAATCTGACATACTAGCAATCAGAAAAAGGAACGCAGAATTATAAGGAAAATGTTAGGCCCAAAACTTGTCTTAGGGTGAGTGGGGGGGAGGGTGATAAGAGAAATACTGAAATTAAAAAAAAAATGAAATTATATAAGTAAAAATGAAATAATGTTAATAAACACATTTGAAATTACCTGAAAAATGTAGTTAAATTATACAATGTTAAAGAAATTAAACATAAAATGAAATATAACACGGTTAATAAATAAACCTGAATGCGGTCAACGGAAAAAAAGAGGGTAATTTTCTGTGTTTATATTTCAATTTTTTTTTTGTTTGCCTTATTTAGGTGAGTGGAACAAGAAATACAAGAACGGCCCAGTTTTCTATTTTAATGGTTTTTCAATCGGATCATATTTCATGTAAAACAATTTCAACAGCCAATTGAAATCGAACACTTGACAATTCTTGAATATTTTCTTCCGCTTACCTGAAGAAGGTACCCAAAAAAAAAAAAAAAAATAATAAAAAAAAGCTGAAAGATCGACAAAGAAAATGACCATTTTTTTTATTTAATTTATTTTTTTTGTTGACCACATCCCTATCTACCATCCCTTTGATTTAAAGTATACAATATTATAATAATTACTAAAATTAACTAATGATATCGGTCATTTAAATCCTCTTTAATAATTAAAAGTAGTTTATTTTTATTTTTTTAAATTTAATAATACAACTCTGCAGCTAGATTGCAACAATTTTACACTGAATGGACCTGACATTGAAGCACAATTTGACCTAGGTTTTTAGAAGAATAATAGATTTTTGTTTATCAAACAGTTATTTATTGATAAACAATATGAATAAATTATTTTGGCCAGATATTTGAAGATTGTTTGTTTAAATTACTAAGGTCCTGTAATTCATGATTATAAATTTATTAAAGGTGTCAGTTTTTTTATTGTTGCTAAGATAAAGAAAAATTAATTCTTTATTTGATGAATTCTACATTTTTCACTCCAGCTGAGGTTAATCTTCAGAGAGTCCTGAGGATAGCAGGATATGATTTTAAAAGAAATGATGATGTGTCATTATCTAGGGTTAGTGCTCACTATGATTTTTGGAATAAACGGCAAATAAAAAGTTTTAACTTGGCTGCGACTAAGTTGGTTGACATATTTTTCTCACCTCGACGGTTTTCCTGTTGGTGTCAGTGTAAGGTATTTTTGAATATATAGTCAAAAAATTTCACTTTTATTTAATAAAAATAAATATACAAAGAAGTGTTATATTAATTTTTTGTGTTCTTTCTTCTTCTTCTTCTTTTTTTTTTTTTTTTTTTTTTTTTTTTTCATAAGTGGTTATTGTTGAAAGTCATTTTATTTAGGTAACAATCCTTATAAATATTCTTTTGAATATAAAAAAATTCAAAGTAGTATGAAACTATTCCATTATTTTCTTATGAATGAGATAGTTATTAACTAATTAGTTTACAAAATATGCACGAGGCTTTTAATTATAACATAACAGTCAGTGATTGAAACATTATTCTAAAACGATATCTATGCTAAACATATAATTATTTTATTAGATACTAACGTGGTCCTGATATAAGTAGAAAGTATCTTTACAAAACGGGTGGACCTAGAAAGAGCATAGTTATATATTTTATGAAGCATTATATTTAAACTATAATAAAAAAAAAATGACAAAGAAAAAAAACAACTAAACATAATGAAAAACCAAAAATAAAATAAAAAGTATTTAGCGGCAAATTATTTAAATTTTTATTAAGTTTATTCAAGTGACTTTTTTTCTTTTTTTTATTTTTTTTTTTTTTTTTTTTTTTGGTTAAATTTACACTATTTTATTTTAGTTTTTTACAGTTATACAATATTGAAAATTACATACTTCCTGTAGATTTTGTATTTTATAGTTGGATCTGAAATTGCTTACGATGTCTCCATTAAAATTCTTTGAAGCATTAACAGGATTTTTCTCCGACACTTTCTTCACTCTCTTAGCCTGCAGTGTTTACAACCATCCTTGTTTTATAGCAAGGACGAAGCGACTGTAAAATCTGATTTGATTTTATCAATATAAATAACAAATAGCTTTCGTGACTGAGAGATTTGTTCCGTTCAGTTGAAGCTAGGATTCCCTTACACCAATGTAATCTTCTTCCCTTGGAACTATCAATCCTTTAAGCTTCATATAAATGTTTATTTCCACTATAAATGAAAGAAAAAACTATTATTGCCATTTATACAACACGCTTCATTTCCTTGGTTGATATTCTCTCGAACATGGAATTTCTCCACTAAACGATCCAATTCATCTTGTATCCAATCCCAACAATCCAAAATACTTCAAAAAAATCCTCAATGCTCCTTATTTTATCGAAAATAATCTTATCTATAACGATCTTGATATTCCAAATAGTAATGAATTTGCCCGAAGGTGGTATCCTTAGTTTCATGGTAATAAACTATCTAACCACTAGTCACTCAACTTGCTTTTGCTATTCCTAATTAATATCCGAGGAGTGTGAAATGAAGATGGCCTTAAGATCTCCTAATGTGAAACTTATTGAAGATCTAATAGTGGGAAATTCTTTACAAGTTATTGACATGTCATTGTTATCATTTTCAAGATATTGAGGTATATATTGTTTAGAGTTCTAAATATTAATAAATACTTTCGAAATCAATATGGAATTCGCTCAAAACTTGCGATTTTGCCTGATCTTAGTATTTAAAAATTGAATTACTTCATTTAATATCTTTTTTATTGTAAAACATTTAAAACATTATGAAAAATCTGAGTATCCCCGTTCTTAACAAGTAATATGATTTTTTCATAGAATGTATATGCTTATAGCTTACAAATAGTAATAATTTTTCAATGGATACGATAAAATGCGTGCTCGGTAACAACCGCCAAAAAGATACGGCGGATAGAAAATTTAATTAATGTAAGTAAAAAGATGTTCTGTAAAACATACTTTAAAAATCCCCACCACTTGAAGGCCAAGGAGAAGGAAGTTGATGAAATTTTCACCTGCTACGTCTGATATTCTACAAATTTATTCTACATTTAATTTTATAGTTATATTCCATTCCATGACTCAAATTATCTATTTATTTTGTTTATTCATTTAGTTTTTTTGTAGTTAGTGTACCAATAATGACGACAAAACATGTAGTTTTTCATTACGACATAGAACATGTCCCTCTGTTTATATAGCGAACCACCCAATAACACAAACATAGCGAGAAACTTGAAACTTAATTTTGACAAAAGACTGACATGTGGCTCCGCACGTCATAACAAACAATAAAACCCTAAGCTTCCGACTTTGACTTCTATATTCAGTATTAAAGTTTTATTCTCAACGGACCTTTATGCTTTTGGGGTGCTGAATCCGAATCTGAAGTTAGCTACCATAGCAGCCATCGGCTTCACACCCAAAATCGCAAAAAAACCGTCCAAAATACTTCACTTCGACAACGATTCACTTCAGACTCAGATCCACCACCCTCAAAAAACTCGAAGATCCGTTGAGAATATTAGTCACAAACTACATTCGAAAGAACTAAAAACGATTTTACTATAAATTAAATGGATATATGATTAGAATTTGACAAAATATGGTGATAACATAAATCCTTGATATGGCATGGCGAAGGATATAGCGATTACTTTCATTTATAAAAAAAAATGTCTACTTCTGATGAAATATCTTTCGTTCAGATTATGGAACATATATTGTCTAGGTTTTTTTTTTATTTTAAGAAATTTCAGACCAAAGACTAAGATTTTTATATTCACTCCTCTCCAAACGTTCAACTCTACAACTTAAACAAGAAATGGACACTTATAATTACTTAATGAAACCATTTTAGACATACACGTTGCAGATGTATGGAAGAGCTAGAAAGAGACATATTGAAAACTCCACATCTTCCCGGCAAAAACATTCAGGGAAATCATAAATGCACTTTGGTACGTAAGCAACGTAACTTTACATACTGACCTACGTATCCTAAAAGTTAACGAACAAATATGAACCTACTACAAACGATTCCACGAAAAATTACGTGGACATCCTAATGCACTTATAAACGGAGCTGGACGAGAGACCTCCTAAACTAAAAAAATGAATAAAGCCTGGAAATGCCGCTGAGTTCTGCTAGCCCTCATGCCTTTCACGCCATTTTCTTCCTCACAACAGATTCACAGGCTGTCTAATTTTAATAAACAGGTGTGAATAAATATATACAGACAAAAAAAAAGAAAAAAAAAAAAGTTGCTTACATAAAAATGTCTTCAAACTTTTGGATTCTGAATCGAGAAGTATCTAAAAATTAATAAAATCTCAAGAAACTTTGTACAAGGAATTCAAAAAAATATCGGAAGTAATTTTTATATAACATACTAGAGAAGGTATTTTTCAATTTTTTTTTTTAATATTATCTGATCTAGTAAACCCATATGCTAGACAATAATTATTAGCATTATTATTTACCTACAGAATCCGATAACCAAGTCATTGGGTAGTGTCATAATAATGTTTGAGGATATTTAGTTTTATTATGAATTTATTTATATAATATATTTTTTTAAAGTGAAATATTGATTAAAAGTTAATTTATTCATTTAAAAAAATTTTATATTTCCATATTTTTAGGTTTTTGCGTAAAACATTTTACAAAAAGCCAGCGAGGAAATTCCAGATTTGGTTAATTTTCAATGGGTTTTGACAAATAATGCGACTGACATTTACAAATCTTACTATATACATCCTTTTTTTAAATATAATTTATTGATATTTACAACTGTATACCATATATACAATAAGTATATATGCGTTAAGATGATTACAATGACATGTCGATATCCTGTAAATAACTACACATTAGTAGTCCTTCAATAAATTTTCTACACTTTTAAGTCCCTAGTCATCTTTTTTTCCTCGGAGGGTAATGAGGAATCGAGCACCAGGCGAGAATATTCGACTAGAGACAGTTAATGACAAACTTTGAATTTGAGAAGAACGTGCGACGGAAGGGACCCAAAAATCCATTACCGCAGAATCCACATCTAACATCATTAAAACAGGGCCTTGACAAATTAGAAAAAAGAGAGAATAAAAAAAGAAAGAAAGACAAGGACGGGGAGCGAGGGCGGGATCAGCCGTCATGAAGGCTTTGTTCTCCGATCTCCTCGCCTCCAATCGATAACTGATTTGAAAAGAAAGTTGAACAGTTCTTTCATTGTATCCTCAGTATTTTCCGCTGCGGGCAAAGGGCAGGGGGAGGAAGCACTTGAAAGTCAATTCCCAGTCCCATTTCCCTCAGAGGTTCCTCTCTTCCAAGTCGTTCTCTCCTTCTCCTGCCTCGTCGTCATTAACTCTTCAAGAAAAATATTGACCCACCTGAAGAGGGCGCACAATGAAATAATGTCAACTTGTCCCTGAATAGAGATTCCAGGACTTCCCTTTTCTAGCGGCATTAAGGAACCGATTGAAGGTCACGCATTTCAAAGAATTCTTCGGCAAGTTGGGGAAAATGGGTTAGACGATTTCCTAAACTTTGCTAACACTGTCAAGCAAAATTTTTAAAATCTTTAAAGCTGAGCTTGCAAAAAGGTGTGAAGGTGCCGTACAATAAATTATGACAGACTAATTCAAATTATCCATCACTTCTAATTATTTAGATCGAGCACTAAATTATTTTTTTTTTATATACATTTATTGAAATTTACAACTGTACAGAATATATACATAAAGTAAATGTATTAAAAAAGATTATAATGACATGTTAAAACTTGAAAAGAACTACTCATCAGTAGCACTTTATTGAAACTTCTACACTAGAAGGTCTCTAGGCCATTTCGTTTCAGACGCCTCGGAGATTTATCAGGTATGGAGTGAGAAGCAAGTTGAGAAACTAACGGATTTGAGTGATTATGGAACTTACTATGAAAGGATAGGTATCTGGTGTGGGCTAAATCAGCAACATATGAAACATTTAGATCTATATGGATAAGTTTATTGGTGACCAAGTAAGGAGCATTGAAGATTTTACGAATGATTTTGGATTGTAAGGATTGAATACGAGATGAATTGGATGGTTTAGTGGAGCCCCAAAGCTCAACTCCGTAGTCCAAATAGGTCTAATCACGTTTGTGAACGTTTATCTAGTAAATTTTGAAGTAGTCTGTAAAAATATATATATAGTTAAATCAAATAATCCGTAATTAAATTGTAAATAATTAAAAAACGTGTGAATTTTGGTGACGATACAGAAATAAAATAGAATATAAAGGTTTTATATAAACACCATATTAAATAGTCTATATTGATGATGATGGGACTAACAATAACACTAGTTGAACATTGCTCAGTAGTATGGCTGTGAGGCAAGTAGAATTAACGATGTGAAGGCAATCAATGATTGTATGGTAAATGTTATTGTATAATTATATAAGGATATTGGTATAATGTTATAAGTTAATATATTAAAAATTTAGAAGCTTGAAGATAGAGCCAAGACTCCGAAACATGTAGTTTCACATATAAAAATATAGGAGTTATGCCAAAGAAATTATATTATAATTCCATCTCCTTCAACATAAAAGGTTATATATTAGACTTTTTTTTAAAATTCATTTTCTTATACAGTACCCCCATATAAGGACTGTTTATTTATATATTTACATGTCCCATGCCTTATAGGCATACTACATGTATGATTATAAAAGTACTAAGTTCAGCACGATTAGTTATTGAAACATAACGTAATAACATAACAACACATATATAAAGAAAAAAATAAACAACAACATAAAAAATCACCTAGCCAAGAAACTACCTCCACTGCCCATCATTAATCAGTTTGTCAAAGTCCATCTTTCGTAAAAATGTGAGTCAGTCTTACATTTAAGAAGTTTGTTCTGTCTCTGGCCATGTTCCATGTTTGAGAATAACACTTTTTATTACAACAAATCTTTGCCTTTCAAATGATTTACTTGCTTAAAATACAAGCTTGAAGTAAATTTTAAAAAAAAAATTCATTGTGTAATCAATTTATATAATCACAGATCTGACCTGCTTAGAAAGAATCCAATACGAAAAAAAATGGTCGAAATCGAGATATTTATTTCAATACATTATGGATCCTCTCCCTGATTTTCCTTAATATTTGTAAAAACATAGTGCAATTTAAAATATTACAGTCGTAACTTTCAGATGTGATAATAAACTAAAAAGCCGTAGGCTCCTCGATTTAACTAAAAACTAAAGTTTATATATATTTTCATGAATAAAACACATATGTAAATCTTAAACAGTGATAAAAATAAATTCTACTTTATAAGAATTGACAGATATTGTGAAAATAATATCAAAAGTTTGTTGTAATTTTTCTCGTTACAACAATTTTGGTTGATAGGCTTTCTTTGTTAGCACTGCAGGTATGTAATATTAGATACATATTACATCCCTGCCTTGCTAACAAAAAAACCGTTATCAACGATAATGGTAAAAATCGAGAGTTTTATTTTAATCGATTCTAAAACATCATGAAATTGATTTAAAATATTAAAATCGCATATAAACTCTTTAATTTTCCTTAATATTCGGTACTTTTAATTAGAAGGGATGATCATTATTTACACGTACCTTCTTCTTTCCACAAAATTTTCCAAGTAACAGCATACCCTTACCAAAGTAGATTAAGCGTTTTTTGTAAGGAAATGGAATGGATCGGATAAGGAAAATTCATTCATAGAAGAAGCTGCTATATTTAACTTAATGTATATTTTAATGAACCCTGGATCATTTTCCGTAATTTTTAATGCCCTGAGGAGGCATCGTTCTTATTTATTTATAAATTACAAATTAACGATCATTTGACAGAAACAAATTATAGACTGAATCATTTAATACGAGATAAGGTGCTATTAGTTTGATGCCCTGGGTAGTATTAGAAGCAAAATACGGGGAAAGAAAACTGAACATGAAACACGAGATCAACGAGTAAATGTCTTTAATATTTGAGACGAGCCAATGCGAGCTTTGGGTTCTAAATTATACACCAACAAGTCCGCAACTTCTGCCTCCTCAAGAACTCTTGATAATTCATTTTGTCTCCCTAAAATACCTTTTTTTTCCTTACTACATGCAACTCTTCTTCTTTTTAATTTTCCATTACTGAAGGTATGGAATTAGTAATCAAAGGTAATCTTTAATGATGCTTAAAGAACTTAGACGGATATATCAGGTGTTATGCTCTCCTGAAAACCAGCTTATCTTTTTGCTTCTAAGAATTTCTATTTTCATTGGATATAATTTTAATGTACACACGTTGATAAATAAATTTATTGGAACATGCCACGTGCATAATTCATCTTCATTTACTTAAAATAGGACAATATTTTGGCAGGGCCACTGAAAGGAGGGTGGTGAGGGGGATAAAATCCCTAGAGCTCGGACTCTTGGAGGGCCCATGCTAAAGTGACTTCTCACAAATGTTACTTTATAAGAACGATTAAATGGGGATTTATCGTATTGGGAGCTTAATAAAACATTGCAGTTTATTAGTAAAAAAAAAGGATATGTACTTTTTGGATGATGTTGGAGGAGGGAGGGGGAGATGGTCAGGGGTAACGCAGTCATCGTTCGTCTCTTCTTCAGTGTAGTTTGGTGGCCCTGAAGAAGAAGACCTGCAAGCCAGGTCGAAACGTTGGAACACGATTAAAGTATTTCTACTTGGACATCCCTGATTATCTTCTTTTCCATTAAAAAATATATGTATGCATGAATATAAGTAGATCTACTGCCCAGGATTTTGCTTTCTTCACAATAATGTTCCACACGTGTCTATGTCTTTATTTCCTTCTTCATCTCCTGACTCAAAACCCTCATATTCTCCTCCAGAACTTTCTGCCATCGTCTTCTTGGTTGACCTGTTCTCCTTTTGCTACATACAGTTCTGTGTTTTAGTTTCTCGGCAGTCTGTCTTGAGGCATTCTTATTACATGGCCTAGCCATTCTATGCCAATGCTTATAGGAGTGAAGCAGTTCCCTAGGAGTTTTTAAATTACAATACAAACCGATGTAATGGTGCTGCAGTGGAACATTACTAAAGCATTTACTCTGGTTAATTCGTTATTTTTTCTTACCCCTAATAATTTCAAAAATGGTTAATCAACAATTCCTTTTAAATTAAATCTTACCCAAAGGCATCGTCATTGTTTCAATTGAAACATATATCTACACCAAATAAAATATATTTCACTCTTCCATCAAAGAATATTAGAAAAGCAATGGTTGAGATACCGTGGTAAAATTTACATTAAAATCATTTTCTTTTTAATATTTAATAGTTTTAAGAACAATAGATGCCTTAATTTTTTTAAATGCATACCAATCAAGATTATTTTAAAATTGTTTTGAAAAAAACAGCAAACGTTGTATTTGTAAGGAACCTAAGATGAAAGAAGACTACTGAAGAAACCTGTCCACATTCTTGGCAAAGAGGTTCCGAACTGAGTCGTGACTTGGAGTATCGTAAACTAAAGGGTTAATGATGCTCTGACTGCATACGTGGACTGCATGAGCTGGCTGGAGGGCACAACAACATAAATACCAGCCTTCTGCACATCCTACCTTCTGTAAATATAGCTGGTACACCATACCGGAATAAGTGGTGTTTGAAATGTGACCACCATCTGGTAACACCGCGTAACGAACCGATCCTACGAGGAAAATCTGTCGGAGACTACGATACCATAAGGAAAGTCATCAGAGTCCTAGGAATCTACTAAAAACTCAGATGTCATAGTTATTGCCATACTCGTGTGGAATACACACAATTTATTTAATTCCGAATCACAGAGGAAAAAAAGCAATATGAGAACTGGTTTAACATGGCCTTGGGTGTGAGGTGATTACTGGGTATTCTTCCTCATACGTGATATGCCATTTTTTTTGTTTGTCCAAATTACTCGCTCAATGTCACAATCAATTCCTTCTGAAAGTCTAGGCTAGTGGTTCTTAGAATATATATATTTCATAACTGAAAAAGAAATGTTATTTTTAACGAATTTTGAATTCGAGTAGGTATTCATTATTCTTCATTATTATTTATTATTTGTTCGGTATTCATGAAGTTATCTCATACCTTTTATAATTTATAAAATTTAAAAAAACTATAATAATCGTCAAAACGAGAATAAGTGATAAAATAAAAAAGTGATAACACTAGACAAAAAGATGGTTGTGAGTAGGAAGTATCTAATGGGAGCTATTAACCCAAATCTGAAAATTATGGATTATTTTAATTGGGGAGGAGCTGATTTTGTGAATCTTCAAGCTGGAAACGTTCTTGAACCTACTACCAAATTTTGTAATCTGAGTTCAATTCCCCTTAGATCCAAATCATCGGTAGCATCTTAAATAATATAGATTTTGTCTACAATAATAGTCCTCTATTAGTGAGTCTTTAGAATATACTTCATACAACCATTAATTATAAATATGAATATTGCAACAGTTTTTTTTTTTATTATCTTCAAGAGTTTTTCTTAACGCTAAATTATATTTTCAATTAGTATATTCAATAATTTTACACTATCAACGGTTCCTTACGGATGCAAAACATGGTACCTCACGTTAAGGGGAGAGGACAACTATTTAAAGTTGTCGAAAATAAAGTACTGCAAAGAATATGTTTCCCAAAAAAGGATGAAGATACGGGAAAATTTGGAAGACTCCTCAATCCGGAAATGCGGGAGACTTATCCTGAAAATATAGTTGAGATAATAGCTGCGCGACTGTTAAAATGGGCCTGTAAAGTCGTTGGATTTAATAACAATTTCTAAAAAGTTTATCATTTTTGAGTTTTTGGGTAAATGTCTATGGGGTAGATTGACACATATGTAGATGAGAAAATTGCGTTAAGGCTGATCTTGGGGATTTAGGTTTTAATGGGGTAGATTGAAGGGAGATGTGTACTCTGAGGTTGGTTGTGTCGGCATTGAACCTTCCTTTTATTTATTTATAAAATTCATCTCCGTATGAGAAGATTAATTCCCGATTAGGGTTATAAAGAGGTTTCTTGTTCTGAAGGATAATTTTTTTTTTTGTGGTTTAGGTAGGACAGGGCATCACGACATGAAAATTAAAATTGTTAACTATAAGTTCATCATGGAAGTCACTGTTTATCTTAAAATCGCCCCTAGTTTCGGTATGACCCAGATAGTGTTTTGATTTCCGTAACTTTTCAAATACCGAGTTAGTTATTTACCCAATAAAAACTATCCTATAAGGTGTTTTGTGTGACAGGGTTGATCAGCTACGGAGAAAAGGCTTTCCCAACGTTTTCTAGAAAGCAGCAATGAATATTTCCACAATAAAACAAATGTCAAACGATCGGAGTGGATGCTAAATGGGAACCGGCGAAGTGGACTTTAATGTAGCTCGCTAATTGATTTCTCCCCTTCCGTCACTACGCAACTCGCCGTACCTTAACCTTGGGGCATTTCCAGTCACTGAACAATCATAGAATATTAACTAATAAGAGAAATCGAGATTGGCCAACTGTTGCTAATAATCTCACCTTTTTTTCAGGAAAATGTTGAGAAAATGCTTGGGATCGTATAAGGTCGCCTTTGTCTTTATAAGGACCAGCTATTAAACCAGGAGACTGTTTAAACGATCTTTAAATAAGTTTCATTATTATATATTTTAGAAGTATCTAATAAAGAATTGCACAGTTCCACTGGACGCAAAGTGAGTTTATAAATAATTCCACGATCTCAAGTTAAAAATAATAATAAACTATCTAAAAATAATAATGAAGTGAAATAAACGATAAAGTGATGGGACCGAAAGACATAAAAGGATATCAAGAGAGAATAGAGTTAATGGATTTTAAAAGGATCACTACTAGGACATATATTTTTTTTTCTAGCTATTTATTGAAATTTACAACTGTATAATATATATATATATATATATATATATATATATATATATATATATATATATATATATATATATATATATATAAAATACAACAAGTAAATGTGATGATAATTCTGAAAATGACATGTCAATTACTTAAAAGCAACTACCCATTGGTAGCACTTAAAAATGTTCTCTATATAATATAGTACTATATTAGCAGGTTCCGAGGCCATCTTCTTTTCAGGCGCCTCGGAGGGTTATCTAGGATAGAGTGGGAAGTAAGTTGTGATATTAATGGAGCTGATTGATTACGTAGTTTGCTATGAAAGTATCTGGTTTGGGCTGTCAGAGACTTAAGCAATATTAAGATCTTTGTAGGTAAGTTCGTTTGTAACAAAGTAAGGAGAATTGAGGATTATTCTAAGAATTTTTGATTGTAAGATTTGGATACAAGATAAATTGGATGGTTTAGTGGAGCCCCAAAGCTCAACTACATACGTCCAATTAGGTCTAATTACTATTATTTAAGTGAGTCTTTTGTAACTAATCGTAAGGTTAGAACGTTTGTCAAGTAAATGTTGTATAAGTCGCCTACTAGGATATGAAAAATAATTCAGAAAATAGTAGAAAACATAAAGGTTCTTGGGATGAAGAAAAAGAAGCAGAAAAGTAAGAAGGAGAAGAAGGAAGGGATGATGAAAAAATGGCAAAATATGTACAAAAAAGAATAAAGTCTAGAAACAGTACATATGTGGTTCTTAGTAGGCCTGTATAGCTATATAATAATAATAATATAATAATAATGATATACAAATAATAACAAAACATTGTCATACAAAATATTAGCTTTTCAGAGAAGACTCCGATCTTCTGTTTACTAAATTTCCTAAAATGACTCATAGAAATTATTATTATTTTTGTTAATCCTATTTCTGTTAATGTTATTTATTTATTAACTTTGTTTCTCTTCCAGACTCTTCTTACAGTCTATGTTAAATATATATTGGTTTCCTGTCTCCCTGGCTCAGGGTCAAGTTGGTCTGAGTGCAGAAAATTTATTCTTAGCTAATATCGACAATGGGTATTATATTCCAGAGGGTTGAAAAGCGTACTAGGTCTTCTTACGCTGTCTCATAAAGGGCATAGCTCTTCATTGGATAGGAGGAAGAAACTGGTGTGTAGGCGTAGTTGTATTTTTTTTATGTGACCTCAGTCGCATTTAAAACATAGTATTTAGCGAATACTGGTATAATTAGTCATTGCTTTAAACTATTATCACATTGGAGTAAACAACATACACAATATTGATTGATCTATTTAAACTTTTTGTTATTTATCTATTTATTGAAATTTACATAAAAAATACATCTAGTAAATGTGATTATAACACTCTTAATTGCATGTCCATTGCTTGTAAAAAAAATACCCAGAGTTCTATTTTAGAAGGTCCCTAATACATCTTTTCAGAAGTCCCGGAAGGTAGTTGGGTATAGAATGGGAAGCAAGTTGTGACAAAAATGGAGTTAAATGGTTATGGAGTTTACTATAAAAGGATAGGTATCTGGTTTAGGCTAAATCACTACTTAAATGTCACTCCTTACTTAACATATAATAGTAACAGCCAAAAAGTTTATCCATATCAACATATTGAGTCAATACTGGAAAATATCAAAAGTGGAAGAATTGGATTATACTAAGAAATCAAGACAACCCACGGTCCTGAAGCAATCGCAGCAATGAAGGAACTTCAAAAATCCAACAGAAAACTGGCTAGTGCAAAGAGTACAAGGACATTCCTACTAAGATGCAGGGCATGATTATGAGAACAATATATTTTCGAAACATCGCCAAAATAGTTGTTTTTATTTATTGACTTAACCTCAAGAACCTTACTTAACATAAAATTGTAACTGTCAAGAAATTCATCTATATATATTTATACCAGAATTAAAAAAATTAAAAACTGCTCATCGTTTCCGACTACTCCAATATTAACTAGGTAAGTTTTCAAAGCTACCAATAAATTACAAAATATTTATTTACATGACAATAATTAGACCCATTTGGACATGGTTGAGTTAGAGTTGAGTTAAAGTATTTTGAAAAATAGAAGTTTCGACCGTCAAAAAGTGAGATATGCAATATGTTAGTTGTAAAAATTCTATATTTGGTTTCATCATTATGTGCTTTTATCGGAATTAAACACACAAACAAGATATCAGTTAGCCAAAGAGATAATATAAAGGAAGGTACAATCTGGCTAGAAGCGTCGTGATGCGCAGAGCCTCCAATCATCATTAATACACGTCCTTCGGTACGGCGCGGTACAGGATCCTATGTCAACATCTCTCCTTCATGTAAGTTATGTCCTCGCCGTGATGTGAGCATCGCTCCGCCGCTAACACAATACTTACTTCAATTAGTTTTGCGAAACCGAAACGATTATAATCAAAGGTTTTATTGGCTCCTGAATGCACCGAATATAATACGGTGTTAATATGATAATTTAATAGTTGTACATTAATAAAAGCAATTATCTAATTATAAATAGTTTTGTTTCTTGCTTAGTTATTCGCTATTAAAGTTCTATATGTAAAAATTTAACTTTATTTACTTTATTTAAATTTTTTCTTATTCTTTTGATATCGTTGTTTTTTCTGTTGTTTTTTTCGATTTTGGCCGTCTGGGGACCGCGCTAAACAACCACTGTGGAATGTACATTTCTTCTATTGCGTTCATCCTCTTTCCCCCTCTGCCAATATGTCTTCATCCTCTGCCTATGCTGCTCCCTTCGGTCCTCTGTCCTCACTGCTCCTCCAGTTCTCTTCTTCATTTCAAATCTCTCAAAGCGCTGAATTTTGTTTCTCATCAGGTCTCTGTTTTTGACATCTCCAATAACCATCTCCACTAAGTCTGCTTTACTTCTTCGAACCATGTAATTTCAATTGTTTTCATTGTATTTTTTCAATTATTTATTTATTACTTTTTAATAAATTAACACATTTCTAACAACTGGCTTCATTTAATAGCTATACATAATAATTACATTAATAGCACACTAGTGTTGAGGGTATTTAAAAACACTTTTTAAATAATAAATGGATTAATTATGTTATTCTCAAATGACATGTTTGCTAGAATAAACTTGAAAAGCTAATTTTAAACTTCTTCTATTCATCGGTTTTTTTTGGGTTTTTTTTTCAGTTTTTTCCTATTTAAAACCCACCAAAATCAATGAATTTATGTGTATGTACAAATAACATATATATACCCATTAGTGAAAAATGTACGTAATGATTTCAACTCCGATTTTGTGTTCAATTTTCCCATTTACATGAAGATAAGTCGAATGATAACCTCCATAAGTCTTTGCTCAGTAATTCGAACTATTTTTCAGGGTAGCTTGAAGATCAACTTATCAAGAATTGTATGTATTAACATCTCAATATAATTTATTGCATTAAGTATTTTTTTACCTTGGGTTTTTATTGTTATTAAGCACCATGAGTTATATTTATTTATTTATTTAATCGGTGCGACAGTCCTTAGGCAGGACCAGGACCTCCTCAACAAGCCTCCTCCAACCTTCTCGATCCTCTGCCTTGCGGCGCCATCCTCTAATACCTGCCTGACGGAGGTCTTCTTCCACGTCGTCTAACCATCTCCCCTCGAGTTCTTAAACCTTCTGGCTTTTCTTTTAGCAGTTTTCTAGGAAATCTGTCTGTAGGCATCCTTTCCACGTGTCCTAGCCACCTTAATCTCGCTTTTTTTATTTGGGCTACTATATCTTGCTCACCAAACAATGCCATTAATTCATCATATTTTTTTATTCTCCATTCACCATTTAGATATTTTGGGCCAAATATCTTCCTGAATATTTTTCTCTCCCAAACTCGGAGTAGCGCTTCACTTCTTTTTGTTAGCACCCATGTCTCGCTTACGTATGTAACAACGGGTCTGATAATAGTTTTATATGCTGTTATTTTAGCCTTACGCGATAAATCTTTGAACTCCGAAGAGGCTTCTGTTGCCTGCCACTATTCGTCCTTTGATTTCCGCGATAACAGCATTATTATTTGTTACTAGCGACCCTAAGTATTTAAATTGTTCACACGTTGGAAAACTGTACTCCCTTGACTGGATTTGTTCAACTTGAGACTGGGTTCGCGACGTTAACATATATTTAGTCTTCGCTTCGTTTATTATATGAGTTATATGACAAATAATAATTCAACTAACAAACATTAAAATATATGTGGATTAAATATGTTGACCTCAACAGAGAAGAACAAATTCGTGATGAACTCCAATCTCCAATCCAGCCACAATCTCAGGAAACGGAGATAGAATAGGACCAAAATATCAAGTACTTTGGTGAGCCCATACAAGTCAATGGGCTAGAGAAAGATGCAATCGAAGATCGGATCTCAAAAATGCAGAGAGAATACGGCTTGACAAAAGACATCTTCAATAAGAAGTGCTTATCCTTGAATGCCAAAATAAGACACTACAACACCGTGGTGAAGACAGTATGTCTGTCCATGAAGTATAAGCGGCATAGACTAGAAGACTAGAATAGACTAGTCTTGCAAAGAGAATTCCCCAGAATTCTGGGTGCTGGTAAAACTGAAAGTGGATGGAAACTCCAAAGTAATAAAGAAGTTTATCAGAAAGTAGAAAAAATCTCCGAAGCTTTGGAGAAGAGTAGGTTGACATTGCTCGGACACATGTACAGAATGGACCAAAAGAGAATTACCAGACGGATATTCGATTACTTCTGGAGAAAGAAAACCACAAAAGCATGGAATAGGGAAAAAAAAACGGATATGGAAAGATTAAACATCTCAAAAGGCCAACTATTAGACAGAAATAGATTTAGGAATATATTGAATAATTTGGAGGGGGTTTAAGCTGCAAGAAGAACTAAAAAAAAAAAAAAAAAAAAAAAAAAAAAAAAAAAAAAAAAAAAAAAAAAAAAAAAAAAAAAAAAAAAAAAAAAATGGAGGAGCCTGGACAGAAGAACAGCGGAAAAATGCAAAAGAACTCATGAAAGAGTATTGGACGCAGAGGGAAATGCGCACCAATAAAAGGAAATGAAGTAGCGAGATCCTAAGTGGTCAATTCGCACGTAAAAAAACAAAAACATTATAATATTAGTATGTACAGCCAGAAAGTGAAATATTATAGACAGAAATGTAAAATTTGGATGTACATTACGGATTGGAATTTCATAAGGACCTAGCACAATTAATTTTTGATAAAGAAGAGTTTTATTGAATTAATACTACAATCAGCCTCACTTTAGGGTAATAAATATGACAAAGGATCCATTCAAACAATATGTATAGCGAAAAAAAATAAACTTAAAAAAAAAATCTAATTGAAGGTAATGTAAAATAAACTATAATATAACATAAATTAATAATAAACTAAAATAGAGAAAAAAATTTAAATACAATCCCAAAATATTTTCAATCATTCCGGGTTACCCAGAACCCAAGCTTGTATTCCCATTTATGGCAGGGAGCGAAACATTCACTCAGGACTTGAACGGAGAAGTAGGCTATCTTCTTTTCAGAAACCATGGAAGGTTATCGGAAATCGAGTGGGAACTAAATTGGGGTTATGTGGATTTTGAGTGGTTATGGAGTTTATCAAGGATATATGGGTATCTGGTTTGAATGAACTCAGCAACGTATAGGACTTTGAAATAATTGCGGATAAGTTCATTTGAGATATAATATGGAGCTTTAAGAATTTTATTATGATTTTTGGATTGTTAAGATTGGAAAAGAAAAGAATTAGAAGGTGTAGTGGAGCTCCAAAGCTAAATACTGTGTGTTCTAATAGTTTTTACACGAGCAGTTTTTTGTTTTAGTCTTGTATGTGGATTCCAAGTAAGACGTTTGTACAGATAGAGTCCAAAGTAGTGGATATGTTCACCAGCGATTAGTGAAACATTACTAAAGGGTATAGTAGGACAGCAAATCGTAAGATAAATCTTTTTAAAAAAATCATGATTATTTACATTTTATTCAATCGAAAGAATATGTACTGAAATATAACTGTATCATGTATTGCATCTTTATATGATGCATAGAATTCCAAAACCAGCCAAATACATTTTTAAATGTTTCACAGCTTGTGGATAAAAGTAAAGGTCTGGCATGATTAGGAAGAGTAATTATTTTTCCGAATAGAAAAACTATTTTTAAAGCATCTGGAAATTGGACTTGCGTAGTTTTGGAATTCTACGCCTCATGTTTGGGATTTATATGACATATGGATGACTTTATCTGAAATATTATCAGTAGTTGTCGTGAAGAAGTAGATAAGTCAAATTAACTTAAAAATGAGTTCAGTTTTAACCTTCAAAGCAGGATCTGCGTTATTAAAACTTGGTTGGATTTATCTTCTTAATAAGGCCTTAAAGTATATATTAAGGTGCAAATTGTATTTTTACAGTAATTACAAGATAAAGACGCCCAACTAAAAATTGCACAATTATGACACCCACTTACTTAATCACGACAGCCAGAGATATAAGAATGTTCTTGCCAATATGTATTTGTTGCGTGAAGACCTTTGGAAGAAAACTAAGAAGGAGTAGTTAAACTGAATAGCGACTTGAAAACACAATATATCATTTAAAGGCTTGAAGACGAGTGAAGTCATAAAAGACGCTAATACGCTGGCTCAAGGCTGAATGGGACCAGATAGCTCGTAGGGGACCCGGCGGCACCTGAGCGGGCTGACGTAACCCCACGCATGATCTTGCAAGATTTATCCTCTTTTAGATTGTTATTTATTCTCGCTATAGGTTTTTATTTTTAGCGCATTTATTCACACTTGTTTCGCAACAGCATGAGGAAAACTTAATTCGACACAACGGCTCGTAGAAAATGGAAATTGGTCGGGTTTAAGGCGACATACATGTTATAAATAAGATAAATGCCATAAGAATGATTATATTTTTAGATATATACTATCACTAAAATATTGAAAATCTTTATTTTTTTTAGTTAACGTATCTAAATAATATTACATTACAATTATTTCTAACATCGTTATATCCATACTATCGTATAAAACCATTTTTCGGTTGTGATCATTAACTACGAAAACTACTGAACCAATCTACACCAAATTTTAACCACATCATTTTCATAGTTCAACGAAGGTTTAGCAATAATAAAATTTACAGATTTTCAATTGAATTGTCATAAAAATGCAATAAATGTGGGGTGCGCAGTAAGTTTGATTATCGACAGACAGTTGGTTCTCGAGAGGTTGCAAACGTATGGTGCTATATAGAGCTTGAAAATTATGATAAAATTTAATTTACTTTATTCGACACAAAATGGTTCTAAAGCCGATACGATAAAAGCATGTTTAAAGTTTTCACGAATTCGGAAAAACATTGAACGACTATAATTACAAAAAACGTAGTGAGAGTTCATCTACGTGGAGGACACTTTGAATTTCGAATTAATTTACAAAAAAATGGAAACCAAGCAGAATAAATAACTGCAAATGAAGAAGTAGTTAAGATAGTATGGTCAACGATTTGATTTTTGAAATTTATTGAGATATTTCAAATTTATTAAATAAACCTATAAATCTAAGAAAACTTATGAGAGCGGGCGCGATGGGGAATGCTAGTTTCCATTAAAGGTTTTGGAGCAACCCAGTACATACGAAAACCGACTTCCGAAATCTCTAACTATTTAAAAAACACTTACCTTACATTTTTTTATTTATTTTATTCCTAATAAGTTTTATAAAATTCAGATTTCAAATGAAATATTTCATGACTTACTCCATTGCCACGAAAATCATAACAAAAAATACCAGAAGAGATCTAGACTAAAATATTCTAAAAGCTCAATTTTGTATCAGGTGCCGCCTAGCTGTTTAAGCTGTGAATCAAAATTAATATTTTTCTTCTTTAGAATTTTTTATAAAGCTTAATAGCTAAATTTGTTGTTGATAGAGCTTCAAATAATAATAATAATAACCTGTCTGGAAATGAAATGATAAAATAATTCTTATTCTATTGTCCATTAAGGATAATGCATATTTTTTTTTTCTAAAATGCTACAATAGTCTGGTTATCTTAATTTTAAACAAAGATAATAATATGTTTAAAAGGTGAGATATATATGTACAATTGAAAATAGGACGTTTTATGTAAATATAAACGTAAGAAAACAAAGAGAGAAAAAAATATATAATAATAATTAACTCTTGGTTTATTTATAATAATTTTTTTTTATATTAATTTATTAATTGATATGTACAACTGTATATAATATACACATTATGAAACTGAATATCACTATAGCATACTAATAACTTGTGAGGAAATTACCCATTAGTAGCAATTCAGTAAAATCTGCATAGAAATAAAATGAATCATTAATTTTAAAAATTTAAATCTGTAGCCATTTATATTACTTTTGTGGCAGATTGTAATAATTACTCAATAAAAGATTTAAAAAATAATTAAATAAATAATAATAATATTTTTAATCTCGCAAAGTACGAAATAATCGAATTCCCTCAGTTTCTTTCAAATTGTCGCATTGAGTCATCTTCTAAAGAAAAATTCCGGACTTTCATTAAAGGAAGAAATACCAAAGTTACTAACCTCCAGTTACCGTTAACTACAAGGAATCGAGAAAAAATGACTAATTATTTTTTTAAAAGTTCGTCATTATGAGTAAACAATTTTAAACTACCTCAAGGTGGCATTATAATTAATTATTCTAAAATTTGAGCAAATAAATAAATATTTGTATTTTTAATATTAATAATAATAATACCAACTGCTTTTGTGTTACAAGCAAAAAGAAAATAAGTATCTACTTGAAATTAGATCATTTAAACCTTAGGAGATCATCCACCCATATTCTTTTCATCTAGATTTTGTATAGAATACGTAATCCATTGTGTGGTCGTTAAAGATTATTATGTGTAATTCTTTTTTTGCTCAACATTTACTAGATAAACGATTAAAGCTCCCAATTAATTACAAAAGACTCATTTACATGACTGTGATTAGACCTATTTGGACGTACAGAGTTGGGCTTTGGGGCTTCACTAAACCATCCAATTCATCTCGTATCAAATCCTTACAATCCAAAATTCTTCGAAAAATCCTCAAGGATTATATCACCAATAAACTTATCCATAAAGATCTTAATGTTCCATATGTTTCTGATTTAGCCCAAACCAGATACCTGTCCTTCCATAGTAAGCTCCATCCACCACTCTAATCCACTAGTCTCCCAACTTGCTTCCAACTCCATTCCCGATAATCCTCCGAGGCGTCTGGAAAGAACATGGCCTAGAGACCTTTTAGTGAAGATGTTTCTTGAAGTGCTACTATAGAGTAGTTCTTCACAAGTTCTTACAAAATTATTATTTTTAATTGCTGTGTATCTATGACGACCTACCCTAACAATCTACAACTCTAAATTCTTCTCAGTCAACTAATGAAAAAATATTGTGTTTGGAATATTTTTCCTGTAAATACATAATTATAAAACTTTATTGTATGAAGGCAACACATTACTTTTAGCGGTATTTTGGCTGTGTAATCGGTGAATCACTTATTTTAAATGTCCTTTTTCCATATAATTTTATTATTTATCAAATTGTATTGTAATGTATAACGAATTATTTCACAAGGAAATGGGATGTTATTGATTGTCATCTGTACCTACAAGAGCACATATAATATATTATACATATTTGAGCACGAGTATAGTTTTTTTTTTAATCGAAATATTTCAATTTAATTATAAGATAATGGTTGATGACCAAAAAACTATTACTGAATGCTTACCTTCAATATATTGTGACCTTATAAAACAGGACTTATGAGCTCGCTTTTTTCAACCCGAGTTTTATCCTTGCCTGCAGTAATTACAGGCGAGGAGATTGAACAGGAGTTGGGTTCCTTAAGAATTATTCCATATTTCAAAACGTCCTTCATAAAGGTTGTATTAGTAGAGAGGAACGTGGAAATACTTGAGGTGAAGTAACTCTTTCCCAGAAGTTACCTTGTCATCCTCAGCGCCTTACCGGGACATAACTGGCATCTCCTTGCGGGAAAGAATCACTCATTTACGGCTTCAATACAATAAATAACTAGCACCAATTAATTTATATATTTTTTTAATTATTTAATTAATTTGAAGTACTTTTATAAACTTTTTGTATTTTGTAGGATTTATGAATTAATTGACTCTTGAAATTAATTGACAAATTTAGAAATTTATACATCATCAGTTCTAGGACATACAAAAATGATTAATTACAGCCATTTATTTTCCATTTACCTTTCACATTTTAAATTTTCACTTCCCTTTTGTTGAAAAAAAAATAACTGTAAATTGTTATGGAAAATCTACTTTTATTTACTTTATACCTGATTAATATCGTTAGCAGCCATACCTGAAATTCAGAATTATTTAAAATTAATTTTTGTTTTCAACAATGCTGCTAACTTTTAATCACAAAAATAACCGCGATCTCCGAATGAGTTATGTGTGTTTGTGAATTTTTGGTTATGGATATCTCCAGAAAGGTATTTTTTCTCTCTCAATGTGTGTCTCATAGAATTAGATATGAAGCTATTACAGAGATAAATACTAGTTTGTGAATGATTTTCGAAAAATTGCGTTTTTCCTAAAATACCATTTTTGCACTTGACCGACCAATTACAAGTGTCACAGATATAACAGTAACAAATTTTATAAATAATACAAAATTTTATTAATGAACAGCATTTTAGTATATTTGAATTTTCCGAACTTCATGAAAAGTAAGTTTTTTTTTGTTGATACTTTTCAGTTTACATAACGATGTTTCAGCATTAACAGGTATCGAAGTTCTTTCTTGGCATTATAACAAATAAATTTTATATCTTAGGGGCTTGGTGGCCCAGTGGGTTGGGGCGAGGGTCCCAGCGCGGTCGGTACTGAAGGTCGTGAGTTCGAATCCCACCCGGATGGGTTAAAATTTATTTCGCGGCGAACCCACGAATATATCTAGACCTTCCCACCCTGGCTAGAATAGGTTGGTAACCTGAAGGATAACTCGTCCTTCCTCCTCTAGTTGAAGTACATAAGGACGTTTGTGGAATCAAACAATCAAGGATCATGGTAAAGACACTTTTCCTAGTAGGTATATTTTACTATTCTTATTTATCATTTTCAACTATTCTTATCTACAAAGAAATAATAAATTGTTTATTTTAAACGTGTCTTTTTAATATGTACAACATATCCCGATAGTAAAGGCGTACTATAATATAATCGATAGGTTGAGTGGTTTAGACAGGACCACTTCACATCGATCGGCAGTCCACCTTTTATAGAGGACAATTATCTCAGTTCATTAGGTGGATTGAGTCATTTAGTTGTTGTGTCCCTATAAATCCAGCCGTCCAGAACTAACAGCCCATAAACTTCACCACAGCCGTCTTTAACTTTTTACTGTAGAAATATTTTTATTGACTAACATTTAAAAAATATATACCTATTTATATATATTAGAAATTCTGATTATTACACATCTTTATTGAAGGACTGACGTCACGGCTTCCCCTTATAAAGGGTATTAATATTAAAAAATTAAATATAAAAATACAAGACAGTATACAATACTTAACATTTGAGAAAACATAAAAAATTACTGACTTCAAATTTTAGATACATCCAGCATCAAAAGCGTTGTGGTCTTCCCCTAAACTTTATTAAATAAATATGGACAAAACTGAAATATAGACAGACGGTAATAAAATCAATAAAAATACTGTAGAATGTATGGAATATGCGATGTTTTGACTTAATAGCTTCGTTAGTAAGAAGTAAAGTTACTAAAAGTCCCCGCCTCTTAGAGTAAGCTAAGAAGAAGGTCCCATTTTGGGTTTTTTCGGTTACATCTTGAAAACGGTGAACTCTAGAAAAATATTTTACTAATCAAAATAAAAGCTAATCAAACTTTCTATAAAATTAAATCTATACATATTTGACGAACTTCTAATTTTTGATCGTTTCCGAGATATTCGTTATTGAAAATCGATAATTTTCGAAAAACATTAGTTTCACCTCACTTTTTGTCAAAGATTTGCTTTTACTACCTTCCACGATCGTTTCTCAGAAAAAATGTCAGGATCAAAATTGCAGAACATTAAATTTACTTTAATTTGGTATACACATATTTGGCACTTGAAGCAATTTTTTGAAAAAAATTGAGGTAAAAATGATTCTTTTTTTTTCTCGATAATTTCCGATTTTAATAATTTCTAATCTCGTAAACCGTTAAAAGTTGGGAAAAAGTTTATAGAAACATTTTTATAGGAACTTTATTGAGCTTTAATTATGATCTGTAGCATATTTTTCTTGAGTCCACCTTTTTCGATATATAATCGAAATACCCAAAAATGGGATTTTCTTCCCTCCCCACTCCGTAAACTCAACCCCCTTGCCCCAAAGTGCTGGGACTTTAAGTATATTTCACCTTCTACCTACTCCTAACGAAGCTGTGAAGTAAAAAATTATCGCATATTCTATGCGCTCTACCCCCCTCATTTCAGGATTCATTGACTGGACTAGACAGATACCAGGACTATAGTTCTATATGTTCTGTTTTATATATTCTAGTGTATACAGTTTATCAACTGTATACTCTAGAATCCTACTCTTAGACTTAAAAAGAAATTCGCTGTTTTGGAAGTGACAATTGCTTAGTTAACGAACCTAAAAGACTAATCGACATCTTACAATGTATTTAGACAATAAAATAATACTAGACTCGATTAATAATGCAGACGATCATGAATATTCGACTGAACTAATCAATTTAATAGGAGTTAAAAACATTAAAAATTGTTACTTTAAAATGGGAAAAGGCACTTTCTTGTATTGAGGATAACGAAAGGGCCAAATATTTAGCCAAAAAAGCGGCTAAAGGTTATTTGATCTATAATTCCTCTTTTATGCTTTATTTATTTGCAGATCATAGTTTAAAATACTGTACGCTTAACTCGTGTTTCTTGTTTTAAGATTGGCTGTTGAAAGATATTTATCTTACTTAATATAATCCAATGATAGATTCTGGTGTAGGAAAAGCTCCCGCTGCCATATCAATGCTTTGTAAATTGGATACCTGATGCTTCAATGGTTTAATGATTGAATGAGGTAATCTGGAGTTTGGATATGATCTTGACCAGTCCTCTTCCTGATGCTTACTTTGATAATTCAAAAATATTTAAACTGCTTATAGCGATGTCATAATTAAGACAACTAAATGGCCGGTTTATAGGTTTTTTTTTTTTTTTAAAGTAACAAACCTTTTGACAAGGGAGGTAATAATATCTTAAGTCATGTAAATTTTTAACGGTCAACGGCATTAAATTTACGAGCTCATTTGAGCCAAAGAGGAATTATATAAGTCCCTAAGCCCCTCAGTGCACTAAACCAGAGCCTCCGCCTTATTAATGAACATTTTCTGTAATTTAGTGCCTTTTTTATCGCTCCTTTTGATCACTCTTAATAATACTAGCTTTGTTGTTTATAACAAAAACTAAATCTTTTGTTAGCAGATTTTTATTCAGAAGATATAACTTTATGGCGGTATCATGACTTTTGGAATTTTGTTTTATTTTTAATCTATAACATACAGAAAATAATCTTTAGTAAGAAGACTAGATACTAGCTTAGCCCTAATAGAGGATAGAGGGAAACTTGTTCTCAACCTGGTCTCTTTATCTCTGTAAAAACTTGATTCTATACAAACATTGAACGCCTGGCAATCAAAAACAAATTTGATGATTGGAACTCTGTCCTGATCACTCTCTTTAGCCTAGCTACGATAAAAATAAGGTGCTTTACCTGTCCTGTTTTTATTTATGGTGTTATAGTGTTAGGTGTCGTGTACATTTCAGGTTAGAGGCTCAGTGGCTCAGTCTATTTATAGATCGAAATTCACAAAATTGCATGTATCTATCAATTTTTAATATGTCCTAAGAACTTATAAAGGTAGTTGAAATATCAGTTCACAACCCTGGAAACCTTTTGCGACTTGTGCAGCTATCGAAAAACTGCAAAATTTGGGTACTATTTTTAGTATTTCGCTTATATCTCGTAAACTATGTGATTTTCAGTTATAAAGATCCTTTACACTATTAAAGCGCACTAAATTTGTGATAATTTAAGCGCAACTTCAGCTTTGTAGGTGGAGATATAACGCAACTGAATGTGGAGATATGACTCTTCAATTTTTCTTTTACCGTCTCTCTCGGTTCTCGGCCGCTTACTGGTTTTTACTTAAAGTACTGGTTTTCCAATAATATCGCAAGAAAAAGATTCAAAGGAAATTTAATAAAATTCAATTTGAGTCGTGAATAGTACCTGTAGGCTATATATTTTTTTCAGAAAAGCGAAGCTTTTTTCTAAAGATGTACATCATAAGGCCAACGGTTGAGAAAGGAGATTTGCAGAAATCATGCACAACTGAAAGCGCTTAATTGGGTAATACGTTTTCCCCCAATTATGGATACCCACTTTATAGAGTATCTCCCGATCTCGAAATCTATCAATCGCTAAAGTAACAGATCGTATTTTTTTTTGCCATCAGCTGGCAGCATTTTTTTCAAAAATGCGAAGCACTTTGGTAAATATGTACTATCATAAGGCCAACGTTTGAGAAAGGATTTGGCTAAAATCATGCTCAACTGATAGCGTTTGATTAGGGAATAAGGTTTTCCCCCAATTATGGATACTCAATTAATAGAGGCTGGACCCCAGGAGAGTCTCCCGTTCTCGAAGTCAATCAATCGCTAAAGTAACAGATTGTAAATGTTTTACAATCAGCTGGTCTCGAACTTGGCTCAGTAGCAGTCTAGAGCCTTACTTTCTGAGCTAGCACTCCTGCCTGGGTTGTTTGATAGCGAAATACAAAAATACATACCTCTCTGATAAATCAGATTTTATATAAGTTCGAAATTTTCAAACATTTTCTTTTTAAGAAAGTCTTTCTCATAAACTAAACCATAAACTTCGATTTAAAGATCAAATTTTATATTGGCGTATTTTAAACATTTCTCAAGCGTTTTGACATTTTCTGGAACTAAGGATTCTTTAAACACAAGACCGTACTCCCACTTACCACTATCGTATCTTGCGTTCTATGTATTTTTTCTTCTTCAAGGGTCTGAATTTTCTTCGATAAAACGACATCGAATACTCCAAGTTTTCCAAATCTCAGAGCTTTTTACTGCTCCACATCATACATATTTCTGTCAGTTCTAATATTTTAACAGGAACATATGAAGATGACACAACGATTTTATCTGTGGATAAAAATTCAACTCATGGTTCACAGACTCCACATTACCTGTCAAAATTACATGACTGGCACAATTTCTGGAAAATCCGAATAAATTATGACAAATCACTTAATATTCGACAGCAAACTTACCCTTCAGATTATTTGACAACAAGCAGAATCCATATTAAAACACAGTTCACTGCAGGGAATGTTTAATGTAGAGGAGTATGTAACGTTTAACCTATGCACAAAATGAGAATTTACATTAACTTAATGTAATTAAGGTCATAAGAATGTCTTATACATAGTCCATCTATGGTACGAATCATCGTTGTCTCAATAGATTCTCAGGCTAGAAATTACGGACTAGTAATTTTGTATAGTACTAATTTATTTTACAATTAATAAGCAAAATAGACGGGTATATAAAACCAGAATGTTTTAGGTTTCATTCCTGGTTATATGTTGAACAAGTTTTGATAAGTCACCAGATTTGAAGAAAACAACGGTTCGAAGTAGCTATCACCAAGCTGCAGTGTATTTATTGGTACTAAACTTAATAATAATTATTTATTGCAATCTTAAGATTCAACTTTTTCTTTGGTGCTGACTTTCGGCGGGGTAACTGATTAGGGTATACTTATCTATACAATGGGTATTAAATATTTGAATATATTGGATGGAATCAAATAGATTATATAGCTCAGGCATGAATAAATGCATGACAATTATTGACAATAGCAAAACTATTGTGTCGCTGGGACAAGATATATATTATTAAAAGTAAAAAGATTTAGTAAACCACCCAGATACATGTAAGAACATATCAAAACACTTGGTAGAACTATTAATTCATGTAGCATTGACAGTAGTCCTAAACACTAAAATTAGCAACGATCATTGCGAATTATATTAAAACACCGATAAATACAACTGTCAGATAATAAAACTGAAATTGTGAAAAATTAAATATCTATAGAATTTTTCAGCGGATCTCCAAAACTTTTATTTTATTTTTTTAACATCATTCCTTCTCAGTAAAAAGTACACTTACTTAGTATACAGATTAATAAATATAAGGACTATTTTTTTAATATTTTCTAATGGTTTAGAATATATAATACTTTGTTTTTATTTATTAGCATAGTCAGAGAATCAGAAAAAAAAAATAAATGTAGCGAAAATAATTTAGTGTCTGGAAAGCTTCGAATTTTTACGTTAAAGAAATCAATCTGTAACACATTCATGGATTTATCATGGATTTTTTTACCAATCAAAACGTGTAAATAGCAAGAATATAAGATTTAGAGAACCCAAAAATATTTTTTGTTATTAATACAACAAAAAAAAAACCGAGTCCGAAAATTGCCTGGCACTCGTCTATGATACACCATTTTGGATAGAAGTTCAGGAGTGAAATCTGGGACAATTCATTTTTATTTTTTATATAAACTTTTTTTTTTATTGACTAACTATTACAATATGCCACAAATGTGGGCAATAAGTAATATAGATAGCTTAATGATTACATTCACACATTATTTACAGAAAAAAAAATAATAATAAAAGATATAATAAAATAAAAAAGAAACTATAAAAAAAATAATAAAAAAAACTATTTATATAAAGTAAAATAATTTTTAATATTGCTATATTTACTGGAGTATAATTAATTTATATATACATTCCCATTTTATGTTTCGATAACGAAAAATATAGATTAGAAAAAATTGGGGTCACCTTTCGGTTAGTTCCAATCTTCAAAGTAACCGTTATGGCGTAAAATTAGAATCCCTAATAATATTGAATTATGTAAATGTTTATGGGTGTGAGGGATGGTCCGTCAGGCGACCAATAGGGGTCATATTTCTTTGGCGAAAAATGAACGAGTGAAAGGATAACTGAAAATCCTACAGCTAGATATAATAATTATAATACACCGATGTATATTATAGATATTGAGAAGGCGGTGGTATTGGAATAGGTATTATGTACAAATCATTTTGTTTTGTTTTTTGTATTTGTTTATCATTGGATTTTCTTGTGCGAAATGAATTGAGAAGCAATGATCTAGCACAACAATATTATTTTTAATGAATAGTAAAAATCTTTAAGAGCCAAACACTTGGCGTGGTAGTTCAATGCTGAAGTATAACTGATTACAGTAACGTTGAAAAGAATTTTTTATTTTACTTATTTTTTTTTTTTTTTTTGTTTTTTGTTAATAGTAAAATAACCTTTAGTGACAGCTATAATAAACCTTGGAGAACGCACTTTCGGTACTGAGGCCATATTAAAAGAAAAATAATTGAACTAGGAAGTAGGAGTAACAGTAGTTGGGGTTTGCAGTCAAAAAACCACAATATAATCGTATTATCTTGTGCCAACGTTTTGGCTTGCATCGCAAAAAGATATGACAACAAATTAATTGAAAAGAGAAAAGAAATAGAGACAAACTGTACGAGAATTAAATAACAAAATACTAAGGTAAAATAAAAAAATTAGATTATGAAGATTACAACAAAAGATGAATGTACATAGTTATATACAGGGTGAGTATCTCTTAGTGTAAAAAAAAAAAATGGGTTAAACTAGATCAAAAATGTAGCTAAATGCCGTAAATCTCACCTTTCTATTCCAATCCGTTGCAGATACGATAAATCAAAAACTTTTTTAGAGGAAATCACGTTTTTTCCTATAAAAACTGTAATATATCCATTTTGTCTAAATATTTTTCAAATTTTGGCCACATTTTCAGATTTAGCATTAAATTTCCTATAAGAATAGAGTACACGTAACCTTGAATTTTACAAACTTGGTATCTAAAGAACAGCTTGATCTTTATCTTATTTGGGGAAGTCACAATGTCTTATTTACTTCAACGCTCACCGTTTTTCGTAAAAACTATCCACAAAACGTCAAATCTCACACAAACTTGCAAATTTAATCAGCTTTCGAATGATATGTTAAACGTAATGATTTTATTTATTTATTTATTTATTTTATACATCTCTAAGAAAAAATAATTAGTATTTTATCATCTACCTGATGCTTATTATATCATACGTTTTGTCATTTTTAACGTAGTTTACATTTGCCTTATTTATGTCATATCTTGTGTAAAATATCAGTTATTTTACTTTTAGCCATAAATGAAGACTTGCTACGTAAGTCGGTACAACAAATAGGTGTTTCTTCATTTTTTTTTTTTTTAATTGTCCACATTTTATTTACTTCTCAAATTAATTAAGGTAAAACAATTTACTTTATTTATTTTGTTTTGTTCAGAACACCAATAAAATTTTAAAATTCAGTTTAAATAGTTCAGCTCAAACTAAGGCTCTCAGTAGTATTGTAAGGCTAGACACACTAAGAGCGGAGCGCCTTTTTCGTTTATATTGGTTATACAGGATGTTCAGTATAAGACTGCAGTAACTTCGAAAGGCGATTCTAGGCATCATTTGCAACAAAAAATTTCGTATAAACTATAGCTCGATTCTCATCCGTTTTATAGATATTTTTAATTTTATGTTTTATATAGAAATCTCTAATTTTTGACAAATAGTTGTCTATATTTCCCGAACTATTAAACCTAGAGCAATTTAAATATGCTCATTAGAAAGAAGATTAAATTTTCTTTAAAATAAACTTATTTAAACTTCGTATTAAAATAGCAGCGTCCAGTATTTAACTTATTGATCCAAACATATGAAATATTAAGTTTCTGATACCGTTCCAAAACTTTGACTGCATTTTTCTCAAAAATATTACAACTGTTCACTATTCAAAAAAAAACTTTCGAATGGTATACCATGAATAGTGATAATTTTTAAAATTAATACTGAAATCACTTATTAATTACAAAAAACAGGGAGATCCAACATCGGCATTTGGGGAAATACCGAGAGAATGCTAAAAATTTTAAATTGTTTTATTATTAGAAAAGTAATTTAATCAATTACCTATTTATCTTATTCTAATATTTGAATTTTAAGATAGTTTAATTAAAATTTACATACTTAATTTACAATAATTGTTCAAAATGTCCTCCCTCTTCTCTCATACACAGCACTGATCTTCTTTTGACTGCATCTACTGCTAGGCGAACTTCATCATGATTTTGCCGCATCGTATTGCACAATTCTATGTACTGGGAAATATTGAAAGAATATTTACCAAAATGCCGATGTTGCATCTCCCTGTTTTTTGTAATTAATAAGTGATTTCAGTATTAATTTTAAAAATTAACACTATTCATGGTATACCATTCGAAAGTTATTTGTGTGTAGTGCAAGTTTTTTCGAAGTTTTTTTCGAGTAGTGCACGTTTGTAACATTAGCGGTTTGCGTAACCTAATGTTACAATGAAATCTTGTTTTTATTAATTGTTCTTTTTTTTTTTTTTAATCAGATTAAAAAGGTAAACATTCCATAGAACCTTTTATAATATTGTGACTGGAAATATGGCGTAATGTAAAGTGACCGTAGCCATTAAAGCAGTTAATTAGGGCAGTAAGACTTTTTCCAAGAAAAGTGAGTACTCACTCCACTCCTTGGAACTCCTTTACTTTCCTCTTCTATGAAAAAAACCCAAACGAGGATGAAAAGTTCCTTGTTTACAGACTTTCATTCTTTTTAATTTAATCATCTCCTTGAAAACATCTCGTAAAAATTATGAATGGGAAGTCAAAATCCTTTCAATATTAGAGATCCCGGTGAACAATCTCTTCAAAAGAAACTTATATTTACTTTTAAGAACATTTAAACTAAGGTTAAATAGACATACAATGTTTAAATGCATTAATTTTACATTTTATGAAGGTAATAACGAGAAAAAAATGGAAGGATGGTGATAAGTCCAGTTATTGTTGACCTCGATGGTGCATAGGAATATAAAAAGGAATATAAGGCAGAAGACAAATCAGCGGACTGGCCTTCTGGGATTTACCACAGAGCATGTGTCATGAGTCGGTATGATCTAGGTTAGGATCGTCGAGATCCAAGGTGTAGGAAGAATATCTAGGATAACAGCGATGGATGACAACATCGAAAGACTCTACATAAAGAAAATATCCCCTTAGATAAGGGCACCTAAGACAGAAACATGAGTCCTACTTGTCATAATCTTTTTAGTTTTAAGAATTTGGCAAGGGCAGCGAAAATCGATGTACTATGAAGAACCGAAAGCCGATATACCAAAAGAATCAGGGCAATATATTTCCTTTGGCCTGGAAGAGCAGAACCATCCCTAAACATCCCTGACCATCCCTAACCATTTCTACCATCTCTAACCATGCCTAACATTCTCTAGTCATCAATAACATCTATACCATTCCTAACCATCCCTAACCATTCTTAACCATCCCTAAAATCCTTATTCTTAGGTTCATAACTTTTTGTAGAGAGTTGTGATGGAAGGTTGGTGTTTTCTTTTAATTTAATTGAGGAGAGGGTCAGTCCTTGGAAGTTGACTCAGACCAGCTGAGACAATAACACAAAAAATGAGTGAAAAAAAGAAAAACAAATAATAATTACAATGCAATAAAAATATTTATACCAACATTTTGGGGATTCCGGGATAAGTTATCCGTTAGATGTCACTCCTTTCCTGGATGGAGTAAAATGTAGTAGAGTAGTAAGTAAGTAGATGGAGTGAAGATTAGAGCAACTCATAAAAAACGTAGTCAGAAGACAGAATACTATTCAGAAAATATATACTATGAATTCAGAAAATATATACTATGAATTCGTATGTACTTAATTAGATCTATATATATTAGGAGGTTTAAAATAAGTTCAATAAGAAATATAAATAAAATCATAATTGCACAGTTTCGCATCATAATAACTTATTCATTCATTCAAAAAGTTTTGAATAAGCTTGTTAAATCGTAGTAAGCATTTTATATATATTTTTGAGATAGGGTTGTATATGTTTGGCCAAATGGTCTAGCGTATTGCAGTAAATCTGAAGTTGGGCGTGGAAGAATCCAGGAATATGATAAAGAAATTAATTTTCACAATAGATCTCTTGGATTTTTTGGGGACCTGAATAAGAATTTTTAATTTCCCCACTCAAAAAGTATTAGCATTCAGAAGTAAAAGCAATACAAAATTATTTTATCAGCGTTTTACTTCATAAGAAAAAGTGCGATTTGAAATATTAAAAACAATTATTTACACGAAAAAGAAAAAAACACAAATTTTCTTTCAAATGTTTTTGTAAAAGTTTTTTTGGCCAAATCAATAAATTTCCTACATTTTTTCCCTTTCATTTCGAAGATATTTCTTCAAAGCTACTTCAGTCGAAAGGATCGGGGAATTGCATGTGATTCCACATACTACATTCTTTAATGATATGCTTTATTGATATGAAAACATATTTCTGCCATGTATGTATGTATATAATTATATGTTTTGCGTGTATGTAATCTATAAGGAGATATAAGTGTGTAATAACAAATGAATTTCAGACATTGATGATCCTGGGGTTTTACGTCTTAGAACTCAAACAAACAAACATATTGCTGCCCAATTGTATTGGGTTGCTGCATACACAGCATACCTATCTGTCTAATTAAAGATAGCAATATGCTTTATAACAATAATTAATGAAATTAATGATTTGGGTATAATTCTAAGATATAATATCTTAATTATGCTATTTTCTTGTTAATTTCATTTTTATTTGTATTTATATATGTATATGTATATATTTTATATATATATATATATATATATATATATATATATATATATATATACATGTACATAGAACCGAATATAAAATAAATTAGTAGATATATGGATTAACCATAAATAATATTAGTCCGTCCTATATACCATGTATATATGGTGGTGGATAATGCCCAGAGAGTCCAAGATTATATTTTTGGCCATCATCGCAATATCTCTCGCCTCCAAGAAACAAATTCTAGGAAATTATTTTTTTTTTTTTTTATATTCATATATTTTTAATGTGTACTTTTTCATATAGATACCAAAAACAGGTTTTTTTATTCTGTATTTGTTCCGAAATATTAAAGGTTTTAGTAGTTATTGAATAAAATATATATATATATTTCAGTCTCGTCCTTAGCCCCTGAATAACATTACAAGCTATTTCTAGATCTCCTTAGCAGAAACGACGCCAGATGTGTTGACTGCTACGAATAAATTAATCAAAACTGAAGTGAAAACGAGGGGTTTTCGACATGTCATTATGACATTGTCTCCAGAATCGTTAAGGCTAGCTCACAATTAGTGGATTGTGTGTGTTAATTTGATCTGGAGCTTTGCCTCAATGACATATGTGAAAAGGGAACAATTCCTATCTGATCCCGATAGAGCAGGGCTATAGTGAAAGAGGGAGATATCATCGCTTTTTTAAATAGAACGCCCACTTTCACCTCCAAGATATTGTTATTGTTGTCCCCGGCTTTCATATCATCAATAATTAACATCACAAGGTTAATTGTCATTTATTAAAAACTTGTAGAAACATGGAAAGTATCTCTACTCATATCGATGCACATTGAGATGTCATAATTGGACACAATTGAAAAATAGAATAAAGTTCAAAGATATTAGAAAAATTGTACCAACTTAGGTCATAGGAAATAAATCAAGTAAATCATTCCTCATCTCTATTTGATTTTACTACTGAAGTTAGCAACTAATAAATTTTAAATATTAAGTTGCTTATTTTTTTTTTGAAATATTTTAATTCTGAAGCGAAATATATCTGAAGACTAATTAAATATAGAAAAAAAAATTCAGTCGGAATTCAAGAATAATCGGCAGCAATTTTTAGATAACGTAAAAGCAAATATTTTTTTTTAATATACTCCCGTTAGTAATCTCATTGCTTTTACAAAATCTATCTTTTTTTTCAAAGTAATTATTTATTTTATTTATTTATTTACTTTCTGGTAATATGGAAGCATACCCTCATCCTGCCTCCACCGCCAACGGGTCCACTCAATGAAATTCAATACTCTATGAATATCATTAATGAGGACTGCATGATAAGAAGTCGTCGGTTTACAACCAATTTTAAATTTAACAAATCAAATATCTTTTATATGTCGACTTTTGTTCCGTTAGATTTTAGAGTCCACTGTGATCAAAAGAGTACACATTAAGCTTACTATCATAGTGTAACTATGCTTTCAATGAAATAATATATAAGAAAGTTTTTTGTTTTTTTTAGTAAAAACGTTGAATAGGGCTGTAGGCTCAGCGTTGTCACCTTCAGGAGAAATAGATAGCCTCAAGTTGTTTTCCTAAGTGATTTAATAACGATTCGCATCTCATTAGATTTTGTAAATGAATTCCGAAACTTTTCCAACGGCGGGGATCTTTATAACGAGTTGCGCGATCTCAATAACAAGTTGAGCCCGAGTCCGGCCGATTGATAATTACCACGGCGAAGACAAGGAGGACTCGAGTCAAAAGGAGGCGAGGACATGTACGGAACCCGTCATTATCGGCCCGTTTTAATTAAAACTTTGGATAAACACGAGGGGCTGGGGGCAAAGTGTGGGCTCGGAATTCGTTTAGGCGAAGGAGCTGTCTGTTTGTAGTTCTGAGTCATTCTAATTCTCTCTGCCATTAGCGTAGGGAAAACAGATATGCTCAAACCATTAAATACGATTACGTTAAACATAAAAATAAAATAATTTTAGTTATTTATTTAATTTTGTAGTTTCTTCTCTTCGTCTGGTGAATGATTATTTCAAATCCGATCTATTTTAATTGGAATAATATCTTTGAAAATCGAAAGAAAACAAAAAGGAAGAAAATCAGACGAATAAAAAAAAAATTAATAAGTAATAATTATAAAAGATTCATTTACACAACAGTATTTAGACCATTTTGGACACTTGGAGTTGAGCTTAGGGGTTCCACTAAACCTTTCAATTCTTTTCGAATCCAATACATTTTTAGATGCCGACTAATTACTTCTTCGTCTGGTGAATGAGTATTTCAAATTCGATCTATTTTAATTGGAATAATATCTGTGAAAATCGAAAGAAAACAAAAATGAAGAAAATCAGACGAATAAAAAAAAAATAATAAGTAATAATTATAAAAGATTCATTTACATAACAGTATTTAAACCATTTTGGACACTTGGAGTTGAGCTTGAGGGTTCTACTAAACATTTCAATTCTTTTCGAATCCAATACATTTTAAGATGCCGATTAATTACAAAATACTTGTAATGACAGTAATTAAGCCTATTTTAACATACTGAGTTGATATCTAGGGCTCCTAGATCCAAATCTTTCTTAAAATACTCAACGTTTCTTATTATTTCCCAACAAAAGTATCCATGAAGATCTTAATATTCCATACGTTGCTGATATGACCAAACCAGATACCAATCCTCTCAGTGTAAACTCCAAAGCCACTCGAATCTACTAGTCCCCCAAGATGCTTCTATCCATTCCCGATAATCCTCCGAGGCATATGAAAAAAAGATGACCAACATACCTTCCATGAACTATGGACATGGTGCAGTTCAAATTTGGTACAGTTTTGTTCAGTAGTTCGAAATCACAAACGAAAAATGGCTTGTTCTTTAATATAATAGTATAGATATAGATATAGATATCCTTTTAAATCTTTTATCCTATCCTTGCAACCCAAAATCGTCAATACTCCTTACTGTGTCACAAATAAACTTATTTATATTGGTCTAAATGTCCTGTACGTTACTGAATTGACCCGAACTAGATGCCTATAGTTTCATACTAAAATCTATAACCACGCAATCCCCTAATCTTTCTGCTAGCTTCCCATTTTTTATCCGATAATCCTTTGAGGCATTCTGAAAATAAGCCTCGAGTAGAAGATTTTCAGTAACTTTACAAGCTACAAACTTACATTATATTGTGAACACAATCATTACATTTGATGCGTGGAATGCCAAAACCAAATAAGTCCAATTTCCAGATTTTTTTTTTTAATGGTTCTCTTACAAGACTATCTTTAAGCGAAAATAATTCTTTAAAAAAAGTAGTCAAATCACATTGTAAACGGCCATACAAAAAATTATGCTCCTCCCTATTTTGGTCGGATCTTTACCTTTATCGTCCAGCTGTGAAAAAGTTTCAAAAGTGGACTTAGCTGGTTTTGGTATACTATACTTCATTTAATAGATGGATATTTTTTGTACAGTTGTGAACTCTAATAAACAAATAAAAAATTGTTGCTTAATCTCTTACTTTAAAATTTTATTAAGTAGCTAATACATTTTGAATTGAATTTAGTTCTGTCTTACGTTTTAGATACAACGTCATTTTACTACCTCACATAACTTCACTTTTGTCTGACATTTAAAAATCAGTATTGATATCCGTTCAAATCACCCTAAAACAAATCTCTTCTAATAAACGTTACCGTGGATTATAAATCTTGATGACAACGAGCTGTTAAAATGTGTGAACGGAATATTTTTTTATTTAGGTGGCATAGAAAGAGAGAAGAAAGAGACAGAGGACAAAGACTCATAATGGCTTTTCTTTCTAATTCGACAAAGGCGGTGTGGATTCACGAGGCCTTGATTTCCTCCAATAGTCCCCCAACGATTAATCAAACACAGATAGCATCAACTACCCTTCCATTCATTTACTCATCTCTTAGTTGCCTTTTATTTTTATTTATGCCAGGTGGCATGCCATCACGCCCATTCTCCTTTTCGATATTTTACAATCATAATCTTTTAAGCTGATTTAATCTGTATTGATTGTTCAGTGATGATCGAATCGGAAATTTTTAACTGATTCAATGGCAAATACCTTCTCTAGAAAGCATTGGTAAATAATATTTCCTAAATTAGCTGACTAGTTATTTGATTTATTACAGTTTGAATAAATCAAACTACGAATTAGTTGAGAGACATATGAATTGATATTTAAGTATCATTACAGGTACCCAGAATAAAAAAATAAATAAAGTGGGTGTGCTTAGGACCACACCCTGGAACTGTAAAAATCGATCTACATTCCTAAATAAATCTAAAAATAAGTGGAAAGGGAAATAAATATAAATTTAAATGAACTTTCCATTCAAGTGAATTTTATTTTTACTGAAGCAGGTTATATCTGAAAAGTGTGTATTGCAGATGCGTCTATGTAACAGTCCTATTCTATTTCAATCTTAATAATTTTCCTCTGCGTAAAAACAGGTTGTTGCCGAAAATGATTAATTTGAAAAATATTAAACGTAATAAACTCAAAATGGTCAAAATGGCCAAAACTAAATCGGTGATCTTAACTTTAAGATGCTTGAATAAAAATATGAAATAAAGAAAAGTGGGTTCTCCGGGCCTTAAGGCCAAGAGGGTGAGACCAGTGAGTTTCAGGGACAATAGATCGCAGCATTGAAACACATAATCTTCTAACGACCGTCACTTATCCCTACTATAATATTTTTTTTTAATTTGAAAAATGGAGCGAATTGTTTTAAATTATTTTTATTTTGCTTACTTATTGAATATCTTGATCACTTCTAAGAAAAAAAAATTTTTGTCTTTAGTCAAACACGTTATCCCGAGATATCTTGTTTCTTAAAATATCTCTCCGGAAATATTTAACCTACTTTAAAGGTTGACAGGTCATTCGATCAAGCATAAATTTCTTTTTAGGTTTAAAGTGGTTGTATTTCAAAAAATAAAAGTCGGGCGAGCGATGCCAATGGATAACTAGTTTGCTAACAGATCTTGCTTCTTGAATATCCCCGGAATTTGTTACCTGATTTTTAAGACTAACGTGTCAGTCAATCTAGCAATAATAACTTTAATTTTAAAGTGGTTGTATTTCAAAAAATACAAGTAGCTCGTTCTACTTTATAAGGAAAATAACATAATGCTAATACAGGGACTTCTCAAATGTATCAGGACATATAGCAAACTCGTAAAGAGGCAGAAGGATCAGGAAAATAGGTGGGTTACTAGTTTTCCACTGGTTTTTTCCGTTCTTACTGGAAACAAATTAAAATAGGACTACTGAAAATATTTATCCGGCCATTTAAACATAATTCTGGTCTGGTTTTCAACGATTTTATTATTTCTAATTATTAATAAATATTTTAATTTTTAACTATTTTCTGCTTGATGTATTAGTTTCATTCCAGAACCATTGCTGAATTTATGATTATTCTTATTTAAATGGATAGCGAAGGTAGAATTCAGCATTTTGTATGTATGCTCTTTATATGTTCTAATCATTGAATACCTGATGTCTAGTTTTTCCTGTGTATTTAGCTTCCCAGTCATTACATTTAAGTTCAAAGAACATATAAGAGCATTCATTAATAAGACCAAAGATTCCAAATTCGCTATCTATCAAAATGAAAATAACCACACCGGAATAAAGACTCGAGAGCTATATAAGATGAAAAAAATAGCCTGAAATTAAATATTTATGAATCCTTAGAAAAAAAAAGTTCAAAACCAATCCAGATTTTTCTTTGAATGATCCCATAAGCATTTTCCATACATAGCCCCTTTTTTAATTTGTTTTCAATATGAACGGAAAAATCCAATCAGTCATAGAGAAAACCCAAGGAAAAAACCCAAAAATGTAACCTACCTGGCCCTTCCACTGGTGAGTACCAATGTGATGGTTGTACCTATGGTTTCTTGTCTTACATGTTTTAAACCTTCAGTATATATAATTCATGTAACAAAGTGCTGATATTTTAGTAATTTTGTATGTTTCAGAACTCAAAAAAAAAAAAGTTTAGCATTCGAAACAAGTTTAAAATAAAATAATTCCAATAGAATTATTGGATGGTAATTCATTTTTCAATCCTCAGTGTTTTTTTATGATATCTTTGGCAAAAATCATTTTTGATTCTCTAAAGCTTATGTTCCTGCAATTTAAACGTTTTGATTGGAACAAAAATTTACTTGATGATACCTCCACGAATGTGTTATAAATTGATTTTTTTTAAACGTAAAAATTCGAAATTTTATTTAGTTTCACCCAATATGTTTTTGTTTTTTTTTCTGATTCTTAATAAATAAAAAAACAAAGGATTAAATGTTTGAAACAAGTGATTTTCCATTTTGTATTGTTTTTCAAACCGGTGTATGTACAAAAAAATTAGTCTATTATGTTTTAAATTTTATTATCTTCATATCTATTTATTTTTTTTAATTTTCATTTGTATTATGAATTAACAATAATGGATAAATACCTAGACCGGACGAGGAGACATGTAGATTGAGAAGGAGGCAGAGAAGCTGTTATGCTAAGCATTCAAGAAGGGGGTGAGGTCGGGGGGGGAGGGGGGCCAGATCCCGGTACGGGACAGGCTGACCCCCGCAGATATGGATTCGAGGGTGGCTATTGTTATTGGGGGCTGTGCCCCCCTCCACAGTTCTAGTAATTATCAAGCAAATATTTGAGCTCTAAGATGTCCTATACCCCTTCCCTTATTGCGTATGTTCTAACTTCACCGGCTTCAATAACAATAAGCAATCAGTTGCTTTTAGATTCATTTGTAATTAATTCTGGTTTAAGAAATGACAAGAATAGATCTAAAAAACTTAAAATATGGCTTGATGAATTGTTAATAATAACACATGTTATTTTCTTTAAAATATTAATAAATTCGTGATTCTTAAAATAAGTATATTGCTCCTAAGTTAATCACATATATTTACTTGGAGTACGCATGATGGTGAAGAAGGTTCATTACAATTAGGACTGATGAATTATTAGGCACTTCTGTTGGATTTTTTTATTTCTATTTACTATATCCACTAACTATGTCTGCATTAGGACAAATGTCTTACATGGAATCCACATACAAGAATAAAACGACAAGACACTGCTCGTGTCTTGATTCAAAACTTCCAATGAAGTACAAAAGACTCATTGATTTAATTATTAGACCTAATTGGAAATACGGTGCTGAGCTTCGGCGCTCCACTAAACCTTCAAATTCTTTTCGTATCCATTCCCCACAACCCAAAATCCTTCGCAAAATGCTCAATTCTCCTAACTACATCACATATTAAATTATCCATAATGACCTAAATGCCCTATATGCTGCTGAATCGGACCGAATCAGATACTTATCCCTCCGTCGCAAACTACATTAGACACTCGAATCCACATATCTCCCAATTTGAAACGTGAATGCTATAACTATAAATTATAAGTATGTCAGGAATGATAGTTAATAAACGGTACCTGATCTTAACTCGAACTTTAAGAAGATTCTACCCAAGGAGATCCCCCGACTAATTTCTTTTTTTCCTCCTTTGGCTATTTTATCTTAGGTTTCTCGTGTTAACGGAGTTGGCTATGAAATATGGGTGTGATCTTAAATTTTCGAGTGTCGATGAGTGTTTCATTAATTATAAGTATAAAGTCTATGTTTAAGTTTTAAAGCGTATAGTGTATGGAGAACATCATCAAATATTGTATTTTATTTTTTTATTATAATGTTTAGTTAGTGAAATATTTCAATCTGCTACATATAATTAACAGGCGAAATGATGAAATAAATATTAACAGTTTAACCCCTAAAACATAAAGTTTTAGAATTTATAATATTAATTATAAAGATTATGATATAACTTATAATTATTAAAATATTCATAGTTCAGTCAATCTAAACCAAAAATGGGCATCAGAGGAACTAAAAATACTAGTTCCAATTTTTTCAGGAATGTGTTGAGGAAGTTCCCCTGAACAAATAAAAATGAAGTCCCTCCAAATTCCGGTGCCGCTGGAGGGAGGGAGGTTTTAATTGTTCCATTTTTCGGTTTTCGCTTATAACTCGCTTATATGGCTCTAATAGAAAATTTAACCAGCTTCGAGATAGAAAAAAAAAGTGATGGATCAAACTAATAGTTTCAGAGTTATAGCAGAGTAATGAAAATACTGAAAAATGGTCATTTAAAGCTCCCAGCGGTACGCGATTTGAATTATTTTTCCTTTTTCAGGAGACCCTTCCCTACACATTCCAGAAAAAATTGGATCTAGTATTTTTTGTTTCTCTGATACCCCATTTTTGGTCTAGATTGACTGGACTATTCAGATTTCTAGGCCACGATGTTTTAATTAAGATACAGTTGTTTGTATATGCTATCCCTTCTACTCCTGTCTGAACCAGATTTCTCCTTAGAAGTGACAAAATAACGCAGGTAAATAATATTAATTAAATTATTAATAAATTGCAATTTGCATTAAGCGGCTGCCAAGTGAGTTTAAACAAGGGATGGAAGCCAAGGCAGGGTGGTCCAAGGTCTAACCTCGTTCCCGATTCTCCCTTTCATTGCTTGATCGCCCCCGAACGTCAGCGGTTGGGGTGGACACTCTACAGGTTTCTTCTTTTTCCACGGGATCTCTTCTGCATAAATGATATTTTTTAATGGATAGTAAGTTTATTACTTTTTCTTCTAACGATTTTCTTTTGGTGAGTTATTATTGTTTAAAAATTCGATAGTAATTCGATTCAATTTACTAGATCAGGCTAAAAGTCTATGGCCAGATAAGCATGGCTTATTTTACATTTAAAAATAAATATAAATTATGAAGAGAAACCGCGAATTCAACTGGTCAACAAAATATATTTATTTTTTGTTTATTAATTTTACAACTGTATTAGAAAAGAGAAACTAGTAAATGTGATAATAACATGACACTTTTGAATTAACTATTCACTGGTAGAACGTTAACAAAAAGAGGTTGAACAATGTATTCATTAGAGAAACAATAATTCAAAATGCTTATTATTTTATTTTATAAACAGTTTTTCGCTCCTCCTCTAAAAACAGTATTTTGCACATTCGATGTATCACGTGTTACAAAGATTTATAGGAACGCCTTATTTTAAATGATTCCTTCAATTCACATGCATAGGTTTTGAAATTGAAAAAGAAAATAAGATTAACCAATTTTAAGACAACGAAAAATAAGTGAACCTTGAAATATTGGTTTTGAATTGGACGTGATGAATCTTAATACAATTGAGAAGGAGATTGGAGCGGAGAGGAAGCAGCCTAGACGTCGACTAGAACAAAGGGAAGGAGGGACTCGCATGGATATGTCATTACTAAGAGTGTGAGGGGTTGGTGTGGGTACGTGTGGGGGGCTACCACGTGCTCCTTGATCCACTCCCCCCCACCAATCGATATTCATAATGAGGGGGCCACCCCAAAAAAGATCCTGAGACGGGACGGTTAATGAAAGGAGCGTGTGGGAGGAGGTGGTCGATGTTACTAGGCAAACACCCTCCCCCCCTCCCCTCCTCCCGGCTAAGACGGCTGGTCATTACCCTCCAAGTCCAAGGGGGCCTTATAGCTTAATTTAACAATATACCTCCCCTCCAAGTCCTCTCCGTCCACCGCCTTATTCCAACAATTACCTATTTCCCTTCCTCAACTCCTCAACGGCACATGAAATTGGCTGAGGCAAGTTGAGGATTGCTCAACAATTGGAGTAATGTTATTTTAATTCTAAGATAGCCTTTAACAGAAGTACACTTCACATTCGCTTTATGCAGACAGATATTGTGCGTTGCGGATTTTTTTAATTAACCGAACAGACGTATGATATATTTTTTTACTTAGAATTATTCAAGATCTTTTCATGTCCCACATTTGATCGAATATACTCACGTACACTCAAAGAAGCTGGAAAGAAATGCTCATAAAATGTTTACATTTTTTTTAATTATTATTTTGAACCATTATTTTTCATATTATCATGCCAGTATTCCAGTAACATTTTAGATTTTGTTGTGCCAATGATTGGGTAGTTTTAATTATTTTATATATTTTTAGTGCTGTGCTTGTTTACCATGATCCAAGCTTTATCTTTGTAGCCTGCTCCTCAATACAGTCGATCCTGAATAAGTAGAATACCTCTATAAGTGGTACAAAACTAATTTCCCCCTTAAACTCTTTAACTGGAATGTTTTCACCTCTATAAGTGGAATCAATTTTTCCTGAAACTACCAGCTGAAAAGCTGACATTCCATGAAGCCTTATTTAAGAAACAGTGAAAACATGATAATATTCTTACTACACTTGAAACATAAAAATACTATTTTTTTTTTCTTTAGTAACTCTAAAAGGATGTACCGTTTACCAAACATATGAGTTTCGGTAGGGAAGGTGAAGATCATCCAATTACTCTGAAAACAATTTAATTAATAACTTCCAAAGCAGGATTTTTGATAACTGCGTTGTGAAAGATTGGTTAAATTGTGCTTTCTAATAAGGCCTTAAAGTATTTATTATGGTGCAAATTTTAGAGTAGTTACAGGTTTTCGTTAAAAATCGGAAAATTCCCTACAGTGAACAATTGTCACCTATCAACTTCTTAATGAAAGCCTTGGATATAACATTTAATAAGCCAGCACCTAATAAACACATCCAAAAATAAGTATGTGTCATCCGCCTTTACAAAAATGTAGTTTCTCACAAGTAATACTAGCATAATTAGTGTCGCATAAATTTATTTCCATAAATTTATATCGTGATTTAAATATCGAACGAGGAATAATATTTCCGTTCTTAGATCAGACTTATGAAAAGTAATAATTACCAAAGACGAAAAACTGTTGGTGTGCTAAAAGTTCTCTGGAATAAAGATAATTCTATGCCAATGTTAAAAAATAAATATTTAAGGCCCTAGTACAATACATATTGCTATATACGAGGTGTGATCAAAAAGTTCCAGGACTTTTTATATACTATGGGAATGCAATGTCTCACAGCGATGAGGTTGGCAGCATTGTATTGCCTGACTCAACAGAAACACAGCTGTGTTTGCAGATCAATCACAACATCACTGAAAGTAACATTAGCACAGTTTGTTTGAGGTTAGTTTTATAGAGTTTGGCTATTTTATGAAAATGAATGTGAAAGAAGAGCAACATGTTTGTGTGAAACTGAACAACACGTTTTCTGAAACCTTTTTGATGTTACAAGAGGCTTTTGGTGAAGAATGTCTAAGCCGATCATGCTGCCATCAGTGGTTCAAGAGGTTTAAAGATGGCCGAACATCCACAGACGACGATGCTCGTTCCGGACGCCCTTCACCGTCAATCAATGATGACAATGTTGCTAAAGTGAACGCTCTCGTACGATCAGACCGTCGACTAACAATCCGTGAAATAGCAGAAGAGTGTAATATTTCATTTGGGTCATGTCAGGAAATTTTAACTGAAAAACTTCAAATGCGTCGTGTTGCAGCAAAGTTTGTGCCAAAACTGTTGACTGAAGACCAAAAACAACACCGAACTCATGTTTCTAAGGAACTTCTTCAAAAGGCAAATGACGACGAAAGCTTCTTGAAACATGTCATTACGGGAGACGAGACATGGGTTTTTGGTTACGATGTGGGAACAAAAGCCCAATCATCGCAATGGACATCAAAAGGTTCTCCTAGACCCAAGAAAGCACGCCAAGTCAAATCAAATGTGAAGGTCATGCTTACGGTTTTCTTTGACTGTAAAGGTGTTGTCTACTATGAATTCCTTCCACAAGGTCAAACAATTAATCGTTTTGTTTATCTTGAAACCCTCAGAAAATTGCGTAATGCTGTGAGAAGAAAGAGACCTGAGCTGTGGCAAAGTGGTGATTGGGTCCTTCAACATGACAATGCTCCTGTTCACTCTGCATTAGTTATCCGTAACTTTTGTGTAAAAAACGCAATGTCTGTCATTCCTCAGCCCCCCTACTCACCTTACCTGGCTCCAGCCGACTTTTTTCTTTTCCCGAAGCTCAAGAGACTTTCATGGCTTCTTTTATGTAAAAATGTTTGGGGCCAAAGTACTCCCACTCTACCTCCACTGGTGTAGTTATTACCTTTTGAAGCAGTCCTAAGATCTCCTGGAAACCTGCTTAACCTCTCGCATGGATGGGGGAATACTGGATAGAGGGTCCTCCTACTTCTGAGTATAAATATTGGAAATCCATTATAAATGTTTTTTGTTTGTTTATGTGTTCCTAAAATAAATTAGGACCTAGAGCCGACTGAGTTTAAAATGAGTTAAATACAAATTAAAAATGGTTTAAATCCAAACTAGATTCTTGTCAAAATGGACTGATAAATATTTTCAGCAGTCCCATTTTGAATTTGATTATTGGAAATGGTCTCTGTAAATGGTAGAATTCTCGTATTTACCTCCATAAGCGGAATCAACATTACTGCTTAGAAAACGTGAAGGGATAGATATGTTTTAATTGGTCCCCTTATCGTAAAAATTAAGCACATTGTTATTCCACTATAACCTATTGTTACTACAATTAAATCTCCCCCTCCCCGCCAATTGATAAGTAAAGCACATCCTGTCAACAAGTCGCGAAATCAAAAATCTTTTTCAATTAGTGAAAAATTAAGGTTTGTTAAACTTTCAAACAGTTTGATGTGCCGAAATCAAAATTTGGTCGGATTTTTATTATTAAAAAGAAAATTGAACATGAGTGTTCAGAAGGACTATAAGGGACTGAGATACAGGCTTTAACTTGTTCAGGTGTAAGGTTGCATGTACCACTAAAAGAGGTTTTTTAACTGCAGGGTATTTACAAGAGAGATCGAGTCAGAGGCGTGGGCAGTAGGTGATCAAAGTTAACAGTCAGACTTGAAAAATACCAGCTATTAGGAATCCTTAGGAATTTGATGACGATCCTATAAGGACGTTTGAATATCTCACAACAACCCCACCCCACGGTTAAGTGAGGCCCGTCAGGCTACTGTACGCAACTAACACCGACCGGGCGTAGCAGTGGTTACTCTAACCTGTGTATCCTAATCGGAGATCTTGAAGTGGTTTCTAGTATATAAAACAGTTTCCCTTTAGTTCTATCCACGGACGGTCTGTTTCAAGGGCTGATATATAGGTCAAATTTGGCCTACTGATCCAGAGCAACTATAATCTGTGGATTTAGAAACATTTGACATCTTTGAATAGAGTGTTTAAATTTATGTCGGTGGAAAAGGTAATAACATAGAAATTCCTTAATAACAAAGGGGCAGGCAATCATGGTGTGGGCAACCTGCCACTGTTACATGAAAACTATGATTCCAATAACATGATGTATGTTATAGCCTACAGGTTGCCTGTGCTTGCGCCGAAAAAAGTATTTATACATGAGTATTGGTAAATAGGTTAGTATTTTAATGTTTAAATACGTGAGAACATAGGAATTGTCCCCAATTCCCAAGAAGAAATGACACTAGATTTCATCCTCTTTCTTCACATCGCCTCCCTGAGAGAGATTTTACGATAGCGGAGATAATAGACAACCGAGTGTCACATTATTTTCAGATTAACCGCACTCCTCAGAAGAATCCTCGTCCTCCACTTGAGAAAAAATAAATCTTAGTTGAAGTAATTACTGCATTGTGGTCAGGGCTTGCCCAACAGCGGAGGCATTTCATCTCCGGGGTGTGGGAAACGGGAGTTATAAATTGCGGCATCTTCTCTTCATATTTATAGCATTCTTCTCCGCAGTAACAACTATGTATAATTCATAGCCTTAAGAATGACCATATTTGATAAGTTAGTAAACATAAATTGAAACCTAAAGAGCAACTCGAGAACTAATGTGGACGATATACGTAGTTGGTATTCCATGAAGCCTTATTTCAGAAATATTGACTACATGATAATATTTCTGCTACACTTTTAACATAAAAATACTATGTTTTTTTCTTTTAAAAACTCCAAAAGGGTGTACCTTTTATCATACATACGAGTAAATATCGGTAGGGATGGTGGAAATCAACCAAATAACCTGAATATCATTTAATTAATAACTTCCATAGCAGGATTTTTGATAACTGCGTTGTGAAAAATTGGTTAAATTGTGCGCTCTAATAAGGCCTTAAAGTATTTATTATGGTGCAAATTTTAGAGTAGTTACAGGTTTTCGTTAAAAATTAGAAATTCCCTACAGTGAACAATTGTCACCTATCAACTTTTTAATGAAAGCCTTGGATATAATATTTAATAAGCCAGCACCTAATAAACACATCCAAAAATAAGTATGTGTCATCCGCCTTTACAAAAATGTAGTTTTTCAAAAGTAATATTACCATAATTAGTGTCAGCCACAGTATGAAAACATTATAATATCCATAAATTTAGATCGTAATTTGAATATCGAACGAGGGATAATATTTCCGTTCTTAGATCAGACTTATGAAAAGTAATAATTACCAAAGACGAAAAGCTGTTGGTGTGCTAAAAGTTCTCTGGAATAAAGATAATTCTATGCCAATGTTAGAAAATAAATATTTAAGGCCCAAGTTGAATGCGTATTCCTATATTGCTTAGAACCATGGCCCTTAGAAAAATTGCAAGACAAATGATTCCTGGCTATGGACATGGATTTTTAGAGGTCAGCTAGAATCTCAAGGATTCAGGGAATCAGAAATGAGATTATTAGAGAGAGAATGGAAGTAGGAAGGAAAATCTTGGAGAAAATTGAGGGAAGGAGATTAAAAGGATAGATAATAAAAGAATCTCCAAAATATTATTCGAAAAGGAAGCAGAGGTAAACGTCGCATCAGGTGGAAAGATGTGGCTGAAAGACCAAAGGAAGAGGAAGCGATGGACAGGGAAGAGTGGAGAAACCGACTGAGGTAGGAGTTTGGCTGAGGGTAACTTCAAATGTCGAAGAAAATCCCTAAAAAGAAGAATAATTACCACAAAAATAATTAATAAGACACTTTATATTTCTTCAAATCTACTTTACTTCTTAAACTTATATCCCTTATGTCCTTCATTCTATATCAAATTGTTAAAATTGGAAGTGTTATCCCAAACTCTTCCGGCTCAACTATTATCCAATTCCACAAATAGTTCTATCAGGTTGGACATTGGTCTCGAGATCTATTGCGGAGCCCGACAATTTATTTATTGCTTCTTTTATGTAAAAATGTTTGGGGCCAAAGCACTCCCACTCTACCACCACTGGTGTGATCCTTGCCTTGTGAAGCATCCCGAAAGAAGCCCTAAGATCTCCTGGAAACCTGCTTAACCTCTCGCATGGATATTCCCCCATAGGGGGTCCTCTGATTATAAATATTGAATATCATTCAACATTTTTTTTTTTCCTTTAAATATATTAGGGCCTAGAGTAGACTGAGTATAAAGTTGGTTTAAATCCAATCAAGATTTTTGTCAAAATGAACAGATAAATACTTCCAACAGTTCCCTGTTGAATTTGTTTCGTGAAGAAACTGGAAAACCTAAAAGGCTGCCAATTTACCTGACTTATAGAGTGAGGATCAAAATATTTTTACTAGAGATGGGCCAACTAGTTGGCTGCTTTTAAAGTCGATTAGTCGGCAAGGCCTAAGTCATATTCGGCCCATCTATAGTATTTACCTAACTACCCAACTCTCCCTTTCGTCTTTTACACTCAGTCAGCTCTAGGTTATGAAAGCTTTTAGAAGCCCTTCCATTTTGACTTCTTAGATGAATACACCATATTAGATATCTTGTCTTACTGTTTAAAACATTATATACAGGGTGAGTCACTGTCAGTGTAAAAAAAAAGCAGTACGAAAATGAATAAACCAACAATACCATGGATAGGTAGAAATGCCTTTCCCTTTAAAATCAGAAACATCTGTCCATAATATTCACCTCAATAAGTGGTATTCTTCAATATTATCTGCATTCAGAAGCCAACGGCAAAATTTAGGTCTATGTTCATTATCATTGGATTTTAAACCTTACATTGAAAATTTAATAAAATAAACCCTGCCTCTTCTATCACAACAGACGCATATAGCGACCCCTTTTTCAACTTCTACCTTCCATTTATCCACATCCATCGCATACAACCCATTCATTTTCATCTGCCGTATGTCTTGGAGTTCCTCCAGCGGCCCTTGGGTCTCGCTCAACTTCTCTTTCCACCTCCGTTCTCCTTAGGGGACCAAACCATTTCAATTTCAGGATTCCGATGCTGGCCGAGATGTTAAGGTCTTAAAATAAATCCTAAATAATAATAATAAATAAACGTAATAACATAGAATGCTTTGACCTTGTGTCGCTTAATCGTCGGGTCTCCTTTATATTGTATTAAGCAATACATTTTTTCTTTGCTTTTTATTCCAATGAAGAGATTACTATGTTTAAAATACGCATTTCTATTGAGCGATTATCATAATGTCTTATTTACACAAGTAACATCCTCCTTAGTTCCTTTCAGCGTGGAGGTGCCTCTGTCCAGGCAAACCAATCCTCCCTATCCCGAGCCAGCGCCCTCATGGCATTCCAGTCTTTGCCTCTCTTCTCTTCCACCTTGGTGATGTAGTCCATCCATTGAGTTCTGGGTCTCCATCTGGGATGTTTTCATGTTGGTTTGGCCTCAAAGTACTTTCTCGGGTCCCGGTCCTCATTCATCCGGCAGAGATGTCCGAACCATCTAAGTTGCCTCTTTTCAAGGGTATCCTATAGAGAGACAACCCCTAGATCCTCTCCAGCCCTATCATTCATGATACGATCCCTTCTGGTTCGGCCCGCAACCTTCCGGAGGTACCTCATTGCCGCTGCAGTTACTCTGCTTAGGTGCTTACCTTATGGTAACCAGCTTTCACTTGCATATAGGAGGGTAGGCAGGTAAACAGCTTTGAAGATATGTAACTTAACATTTTTCTCCACCTCCCTTTTCCCTATAACCGTGTTGCAGAGGTGGTAGTAGATTGAGTTTAGGTCTCAAGTTTGTAAAATTCAAGGTTACATGTACTCTGCTCTCATTGGAAGTTTAATGCTATACCGAAAAGTAGATATGTTACAGATTTTATGAAAAAAAACGTGGTTTTCTCAAAAAAATCTCTCTGCAACGGATTGTAATAGAAAGGTAAGGTCTGAGGCGTTTCTTTCCATTTTTGATCTGGTTTCACCCATTTTTTTTTTTTTTTTTTCAAACTAAGAGGGACTCACTGTGTACATAATATTTGTAGCAATGTGCTGATGTTTTGAATTGTATATTTTTTTTAGAATTGATGATGAATATAAACATTCGAATAAACAATTCCAAATGAACTGGCAAATAATTCATCAACAACTATTGTATTAATCCTTCTATACTATCATGCGTACTACAATTTATTTAGGATCGTACTTCAAATTTAATTAATAATTTCAGTGTTTGTTAGGCTAATGATTCTGGTTGAGCGGAGAGCGGTCAAGCGGTAGGCAGTAGCTCATGGGGAATTGGGTACTAAGGAGGAGGAGAAGGGTTGCTAAGACGTGGGGCATTAAAAGACAATGAGGCGGGGGGAGGGGTAGGGGGCGAATTATTGATGTGCCCCTTCGTCCGGCGCGGCCCGCTCTACCCTCCCCCCCTCCCCCCAAATTAGACCAGTAATTGTATTGCTTAGGCCTACCTAGTCTTGAGGAGTCCTCCACCGTCTTGTCCATACAAAATTATGCCTAAGGCAACGTTTGTGAAACGTATTAAATATTCAGTTGACTTTCGAGGGTTGAATAAAAAAAAATTTTTAAAAAAAGAATTGTTCACTTGGAGTGATCATTATGATAACAAAAAAATCTTAAGACAAATTTACATTCCTTACTTATAAGACAAGAAACTGTTCGTCATTTCCGGCTACGCCAATATTTACAAGAAGAGGGTTAAAATACCCCAATAAATTACAAAAGATGTATTTACATGGCAACTATTAGACTCTTTTAGACATACGGAGTTGAGCTATGGGGCTCGTATCCTATCACTACAAACCGAAATCCTTCTTAAAATCCTCAATGCTCCTTATTTTGTCTCAAAAAAACTTATCCATAAAGACTTTATGTTGCATGATGATTTACCAAATACCGTTCCTCTCACAGCGAATCTACAATTCTTCCAACTTGCCCCACACTCAATTCCCGATAATCTTCAGGGGCATCTCAAAGGAAGATGGCCAAGAGACCTTTTAATGTAGAACATTTATTTAAGTGCTACAAGTGAGTAGTTCTTCTCGTGTTATTCTAATCATTTATTTTACTTACAAATTTACTAATTCAAGATACAAAAACAATTAAACTCTTTTTTCTACACAAGGCGAATTTTAAGTGAGTTCTGAATAAAGGAATAATATGGAATACCAATTTTAAGGCTAGCTAACACTATTGACGGATTGGAGGGCATTGGGCCTAATCGGATTTACCGACAAAATAGGTTTCGTTGGTTAGTTAAGTCGAATATCAATCGCATCCACTTCCAATCCAAAATCCTCCGAACTATAGTAAATGCTCCTTAATATGTTTCCAACAAAACCCTACATAAAGATCTCAATATACCACACATCCCCGACCTCTTAAATTTTCGAAATTCCATTGCAACCTTTCCTTTCATCCTAACCCTCTGGCTCAATCTTTATCCAGCTCCACACATCCTGATTACCCACCTCGCAGACTAAAACGGCAGTGGCCCATAGATCTTTTATAAAATTTATTTATTATGGAGTTCTGCCAATTGCCAGCTTCTCTAATCATGCCCGGCGAAAATGTACTATAGCCTGGACCTCTCTGTGCCTGGCTTGTCCCTCTACAAGTGGAGGGATAGGTCTGGATGGGGGATCCCTAGGATGAGTGTGTATTGTAAATAAAGTACGATTGTGTTTTTAAATTTTAATTTAATTTTGTTTTATTATTTATTATCACTACTTATTTATTTTATTTCTATTTACTTTTTTACTTTTTGTTTTATTTTTTATTTTTTTAATTTTACGAGTTTATTTTATTTATAAGCGTATTGTATACTTTATATTGTTTATATATATAGCAAGTTATCTTCTGTTCTCTTTTTATTCACGTTATTTTATATATATATTTTTTTCCTAATTATTTATTTATTTTTTCTCATTGTACCTTATGTGTGAATGTAATCATACACCATCTATATTGCTTATTGCTCACATTTTTGGCAGATTATAATAATTACTCAATAAAAATTGTAATAATAAAAAAAAAAATATTTGCTGGATAAAGTAACGAAGAAGCATCTACACTCCTAGGTCGAAGTAATAAAATATGTAATTAAAATAAAAATGTCTTGTCAGCTCTACGATTTAATCTCATCCTAAGGATCCCCAAACCAAGCCTGCCCACCTAACTTGTGGAGGGACAAGACCGATTCAACGTGATCCCATTGCAGCTTTCTCAGCTGCGTCATTGGTATGATAACTCTTTGAAGGCTGAGAGAGAGCTCTACAGCATAGTCGTTTAGGGCATGTGTGGAGAATCTGAACATTTAAAGAACTCTAACATAAAAACATATTTTCAGAAGGTCTCAGGACCACTGCCGTTAAAATCTATGAGGTGGGTTAGGATGTTTGGAACTGGGTAATGATTGATCGAAAAAGTTGTAATGGTTGGAAAGGTTGTAATAGAATTTTAATTTTTTTAAATATTATTTATTGATATTAATAACTGTGTGCATAAAGGGACCTATACAACAAGTAAATCTCATGAAATTATTACGACTTGACAGTAACATATAAAGAACCATGTGTCAACAGCAATGAAAGATCTACATTAGAAGGTTTCTCGAACAGCTTTTCAGACTCCTCGAAGGATTCTCAGGAATTGAGTGTGAAGCAAGTTTGAAGACGTGTGGATTCGAGTGGGTATGGAGTGTACTAAGTAAGGACAAGTGTATGCTTAGGCCAAATCAGTAACATATGGATCATTAAGATCTTTATGGATATTATCTATTATACTTACATTATTTATATTAAATTAATACGGTCAATGATAATATTTAATGCACGGATTTACTCTTCTTGTCCATTATGTAGGAAGTATGATATAAGTTCAGCATGATTTGAAGAAAGCTTGAAACATCATTTGTCGGATCCTAGAGGAAAACTAAGTAGGATATGGGGAATCCCACAAGTCAAAACAATAAGTGTGTTCTGTGAAATAGGAATTACAAAACAACTATGCTAATAATGATTTCTCTGTAGCCGTTGAACGTATGTGTTACTTAGTAATTAGATTGTTGCTAGGATGAAGTGAGCAGTAGATACATTTCTTAATATTTTATATGACTAATTTTATATGACCATTTTAATATGACAAAATGATAATATAATATGCATCATCTTATTAATTATGTGGCCCTTCACAATGTATGTAAATACAGTTAGGTCCTCGACCTCATACATTTTAAATTTTTAAATGCCGTCAGAATCTTTCCACCATAACCCTCTAGTTAAACTATATTCTAGATTCGCACGCCTTGAAAACACACTCCGCAGATTAAACCGACAGAGGCCCCAAAACATACTTTAAATTTTTATTTATGTTGGAGTTACGGCAATGACCTGCTTCTCTACTTATATCTTAAGCAAATTAGCCTCTATTGGATGTTGATACTTATGACACATCTAAGAGAAAAATGCTATGATTTCTTTGGATCTGACAAGTCCCTTCGTAAGTGGGGTGGACAGACTTGTTTCGAGGATCAGTAAGCTTTCAATGATTCACTCATAAACTACCTTTTATCATATTATAAAATTGATTTTTAAACAGGTTCTACATTTTATACTTTACCATTTAGTTTGGTGCTATTTCCTTCATATTTTTAATTTTTTTTTTTATATATGTACTCATCTATAGAGATGAAAATAATAACAGTATATTAATATTTCGCGATGTAGGTCAACTAAGGACCGGGGTACACTATTTCTCTTCTTTTTTTTTCTTTTCTCTTTTGCCCATATCTTCTCTCAATTTTTCTCATATCTCTTACCTTTTTCTTTCTCACTACAAGTGTATTAATGTTTTCTCGCTAATTTTATAGTTTTTCCCTGTCTTAGTGGTCATCCTCTTTGATGCCCATTTTATCAACTTTCTCCTCCATCAATTCATAGTCACCTTTATAATTTACTGTTTACAGAAGTAGATTGTTGGGGTATGCAGTCATAAAGATACACAGCAATTAAAAAATAAGTTTTTTTAATTTGTAATGCCAAAGTTTCAATTTGTATTGCAAGCCTTCATCAGGGCTAGAAGTAGAAAACAAACAAAAAGGTAAGACTAAATTGTAGAGAGTATAAAAAACAAAGGTATGAAAAGAATAAGTATATAAGAGTAAAGACAATAACATAAAGCTAATATCTAAAGGTAAAGAAGACAATACATAAGACTATTGAAATAAGATTAAAATTTAAAGATATTGAAATGAGTGATAATTAATTTAAAAAAATAATGAGTAAATTCAACAATATAATCGTTAAGTTTACCAATTATATTGTTGTTCTTATATATTTATTCTTTATTAGTCATACCTTTTTGTTTGTTTTCTACTTCTAGCCCTGATGAAGGCTTGAAATACAAGTTGAAACGTTGGCAATACAAACTAAAAAACTTATTTTTTAATTGCTGTGTATCTTTATGACTGCATACCCCAACAATCTACTTCTCTAAATACTTAACAGTCAACTCATCAATATTTATTATTTACGTTATGTATATCTTCACGATATGACAGTAATCCTTTAATATGTAACCACCAATCGTACTAATTTTTATTTATTGGACCCCTTCCAATTCTTTTCGTATCCAATCCGTAAAATGCTCCCTATCATATCGCAAATAAAATTATCCTTAACGTTCTAAATCTCTCATATGCTGTAGATTTGGGCCAAGCCAGATACCTATCCTTCCATAACAAGCTCATACCCACTCGATAATCCAATTCACGATAATCATCCTACTCTGGAAAGTAGATGATCTAGGAACTTTCCTAGGAAGTGCTAGTAATGAGTAGTCATAAGTTATTGACATGACATTGTAATCATTTTATCCCAAATTTGCTAACTGTATGTATTGTAAACGGTTGGAAATATCTTAGGCCTGCTGTGTTTGTACTGACAATGAGATTATAATGTTTAATTGATTTATTATTTTCTTAACACTTCTCTCAAGTATTTATTCCTAATTACTTATAATGTACTCGAATCCTCATTATTTTTTCTTCAAGACTCAATTTATGGTTACGGATACATTTTGGCGACAAACTGCGACATTGAGCGCACAGGTAGAGAGTTAAAACCTTTATGGAAACCGCAGTAATTGTGTTACTAATGTCAATGTCAAGCTGGCGAGAAGAGTGCGTCAACGAGAGCCAGGATGAGGTAACCAGTGTGTGTTCACAACTCCTAGCTTTACGCAAGGTCTTCCACTTGCCCTTGGAAGCAGCCGTAAACTCCTGCCCATACGTGTCGCTTCCGTGACTGCGCGACCTTTCAACAGCTGAGCTACGGTTGCATACCTAAGCTTTCCACAATTGGCTTCTATTGTGCATCCAACTCTTAGAAATACGCTTCATAAGTAAAACTCTACATAAGTCTCTCTGAACTAATAATTTATTCTTAACAAATTATTTACATGTCATTGTGCTCATCATCAACTCACTTGATGTATATTATTGTGTACAGTTGTAAATATCAATAAATGAAAAAAAAAAAAAATTAAATTTACGAAAATTTTAAATTAATAAGATTTATATTCATCCATAGCGTTCATTAGATCTTGCGTTTAATAGGATCTAATTTAATTTTGAATAAATTCTTGATTAATATTCCTTATCCAAAATCATATCAATTAAAAATCTTGTAACTTTAATATATTTTTTTTAAATACTGCTTGTTTTAAGTATTTTAATTAATTATTATTATCATTAATTGTTCGATGTTTCATATTAGTTGAATATGAACCGAGAACATGAAAATTTTGTGGAATATTTTGCCTGTATAGTATATTATATTCGTAGTAACTACTATTTTATTCACTGATAACAACATGAGGGATCTATACTACTATTTATAATAACAATATTGAAAATTAGTTATTTAATTTAGGAATAACCCTTTCAGAATAATAACCCTAAAACTCAGGGTTCAGAACCATAAAACAAAAAAATAACAAATAAAGTCAAATAATATTAAAGCTTTGTCTACATTTAAAAAAATATATATCATTCTTTTTAATGACTGTACTCCTACCCCCATATATATATATATATATATATATATATATATATATATATATATATATATATATATATATATATATAATGTATGACTGTACTCCTACCCCCATATAAATATATATACATATATATATATATATATATATATATATATATATATATATATATATATATATATATATATATATATAATATAAATAATATTATTGATAATTATATTTTTTATCATAATTAATTTAAACAGTTAGATTGTGGAAATTGCTAAAAGATGTCTACACCCCACCCATTTACCAATTCGTACATACATCTATACCCATATTTACTTATAAACAATATAGAATTTACTAATAAAACTAATAGTAATACAACTGATATAATTAAGTAATACTAATAGGACTAATAAAATAGTTACTTGTCAAATAAGGTTTGATGAGGAAAGATCTGCAGGATGATAAAATTCTAAAATTTTCTTGAATTTATTGAGCATAAAATGCCCTGCTCAATATATAAGTAGTGGTCACATCTAAATCCTTAAAAATGAAAACATAAAAAAAACAAAGCTCACATTTTAAGGACAATTCAACTTCCTCTTAGTTAGTCATTCTATTAAGTGATACCTTAATAATTATGGAATTCAACGAAACGATCACTATGGATGATAATGGAATATTAAGTTCTTGTTACATATATAAAAAAAAAAGTAACACAATATAGTTCTCTTCAACATTTCGAAAGTTTCGCCGAACACATTTCCAATATCGGAGCAGTCTCGGCTCGGGAGAGAAAGGTCTTTGTTTAGCAACTGTCACTAAAACGATTAGCGGATCGTGAAATCACTTCTGGGAATAAGTTAGGAACACTAATTTTGCAACAAATAAAATATTAAAAAGTTTGTGCTTTTTTTTTTCTTGTATCACCGACGGATAGTCCATTGTTTATGACTCTGCAGATCCTGTTACGCCATTGTTGCAGCCTTTATTTAACAAGTCATTAAGAAAAAAATATGAAAGGAAGAAATATAATAATTTATACTTTCTTTATATATAGATGTGTATGTAAATACTCAATAACGATTTTATTTTATGGATACGCTGATGAAACTTATTTCACATTGATATGATTTATGATACATACTCTTATCTACTTGATAGTTGGCCAGTCTAGAAAAATTAAATAAATTTAATACTTGGAATTCAGTAATAATAATGTAATGAATAAAGAATGCTGCTACTGTTTCTTTTCTTCTAAAAAATACCTTACCAAGCTGAAAATTATTTATCAGAAGTGACATCAACTATCAAAAACTGTTTGTGTTTGATTTTTTAAATTCCAATACCATTACCGCATATCCCATATTCACACATTTTTGTATGTATATTATGGCCCTTCATGGCAGCTGTCACAATACTTGTAAATATGTATTCATGTCGCAATTCTAGCAATGGTTAGCTTCTCTAGTCCAGCCCTGCGCGACTGTACTTTAATTGTACCATTCAGCCTACACTGGGTTTTAAGACTAGTGATGCAGATAACCTAAGAATAATATATAATAAAACAAATTATAATAAAAATAATATATTACTTATTGCCATCGAGTGAGGCAATTGGTAACATTTAACCCATAAAAGCGGTTTTACCAATAAAAAAATAAATAAAATTTAAAAAAATAGTCCTTTCTATAATCTATGGCTGATAGAAATAGCATTTATATTGATAAATCGGCCGTGTTTTACATTGACCTTCTAACACGGCTTCGAAAGATTTTGTTTTTTTCCTTTTTAGTATTTATAGAAGAACATATATTGCCGGTATTTCGAAGAATATTTCCTCACAGGTTCGTACAGTAAATATTATTTATGCTCTAAAATGTATGATTTTTTTTTGTTTATTGTGTTGGTTTTCTCACTGTCTGGAAGACGATAGATTGGTGTAGCAAAGAGTAGGGTCCCAATATCCCTATAAGTCTTTTCGCCCGCTATCGCTAAATTGTATTTTTCAAATTAAGGCCAACATATGAAACCGAACATGAATCTTTTTGTATAATTGTGTTCAAATAACTTGTGGCAGAGTAGCAAGTCTTTCCCGACAGTGAATCGTGGAAGATGTAACGGAAATTAAGGTTTCATGTCAAACGTCGGTTTCAATTATTGGGAGCTTCTTTAATCTGTTTGTATATATGATTTGTTAATAACTTTTATTCAGGATGCATAGCTTGCATAATGTTTTTTTTTTTATGTTATTTACAATATCTTGTTTTTATTATTATATTTAGAAAAACTTTGCTTTTAAAACAGTTATTCTCTCCAAATAATTTATTAATAATACAGATGCTTGTTTTGTACTAGAGTTTGAAATTTAAACGTGTAGAAAGGGTTAAGTGTTTTCGTTAATTGTTTATGAATTTAATTGCTTATCACCCGCATTATAATACCGCTTATTTTTAAAAATAATTGTACTTCATACAATATAATTTACCAATGAAGAACAACTCGTTTTAAACAAACTGAAATAATCGAGAATACACCGTTGAGGAGGTACTGACGTAAACTAGGAGGTGAAAGTGCTATCCATTTCCTGCATAAAAACTGCATAACAAAAGGCAATAGTTCAATTTTCCTGGTCAGTGTACCTTCGCGTACGGGTATGAGGAGCTGCGTCTAATTCCAAAACGTATTATTCCTAATACATTCAACTTGCATTTAAATCGCTACAATGTCTATTTTATACTATTTTAATTTTTAATTTAACTAAATAACATTCTTTATGATTAATAATTTTATTTGCAAACAGAGAAGAAGTTGCACGACATCGTAATATCGAAAGTTGTTTGATTATTAAATCATTCTTATGAAGCATCATATCATATCATATCATAAATAACATGAACATCAGCACTATACCAGGATTACTAGTACCACTATTTACTGAGCTTCTAAAGCATGTGACTTGGCTCCATAGAATATATTTTCTATTCTGACAGTCACGTTCAACCCTGGGGTGGGCCCATCTGGTACCCCAATAAATTGAGGACCGGACCCTTCAATGTTTGGGGGAGGAACCTGTTGGTTAAACAATGTGCTGACCACATTAACTCCTGTAATAAAAAATAAAAAAAATCATTCTTTTATCGTGATTCGTAACATAAAAATTATTTAAATAATAATTAAAACAAAAAAAATTTAATTCGTTTTTATCGTTTAATATTATATTGATATATCAACTTTTTAAAATATGTGATTTTCTTAATTTCTATTTTACTTAAATTTTGTTAAATTATTAATAATCAAGTATTGACCAAAACTTCTGTTTAAATTTTAATTGCCAGATATTCTAATCCTATATCATAAACCTTCAAGAATGGTGTTTCATAATATAGAATCAAAATAAATCCCATCAAATAACCTTTACCCTCCGTCGTAAGCCAACGACTTCCTGTCCTATAGTATCCTTTAATGATGTCCCACTAATCCCTGTTGAACAGATCCGCTACCTAGAACTACATCTGGACAAAAGACTCATTTACATAACAGTAATTAGACCAATTTCGACATATGGAGTTGAGCTTTGGGGCTCTACTTAACCATCCAATTCATCTCGTATCCAATCCTTACAATCTGAGATCCTAGGAAAAATCCTCAATGCTCCTTACTATGTCACACACAAACTTATCCACAAAAATCTTAATATAACTCTTCATCTTAATATCAATTCTTTCATAACAAACTCCACAACCATTCCAATCCATTAGTACCATAGCTTCTCATTCCATTCCAAATAACCCTCCGAGGTGCTTGAAAAAAAGATGGCCTCAGGACCTTCTAATTTAGTACTTCATTATATAGAACCTTTATAGCAACTACCAATGGGTAGTTGCTTTAAAAATAAATCCTTTACTTAGGGAAAAAAATGGCGGAGCGTGATTTCGACCAAATCGTGTCCTTTCACAACCTTTGGCCCATTACATCCTTACCAAGGTTCAGAACCTATCAAGGTATAAGAACCGTCATGGTTTGTTGTGGTGCAGATGTTTTTTTTTGTTTTGTTTTTAAACAGTTAGATCTGTTTTAACATCACTAAGACAAACAGCCTAAAAATAAATTTCTCACCAGGAAATTAAATTTAGATTAAAAGAAAATGCGAAGATTGCGCATGTCTCCAAAGATTATGGACCTGAGCAGTGCTTTCTTATCCAAGCTAGCGAAATAGCGCTGATACGGTCCGATTCTCCATTAAACAGCTCATCACAATTTGGCCGCGTCATTGTTAAACTGTTTCCCCTCCGCTGGGAAGAAATTAAAATTCAGCGTTGGGGGGAGGGGAGTTTCTTATCCCAAGGCGGTGGGAGGGTCTTTAAAATAAAAGCGTGTATGCCCCCGCGAATAACTTTTAATACGGGTCGGCTCTAATTCGTAATTCCGCGTCGCCTTCTGGAGTCTCCACTTGAGGCGGTGATTAAAAACTCGCCGAACCCTTCTCGAGGAACTTGCCCCGAACAAAGTCTCGGCGAAAAACTTTTGCTACTTAGTACCTCCCCCCCTCCTCACCCGCGGATTCATTAATGCTGCTGCTATTCCCCTCCGAACAGGAACGAATGCGGACTCACTCCGAAACTGCATTAGAGCACCTAGTTAAACCATGACGTGTGTTTTCACGAACGATTTAACAGTTATTTCCTTTACTTAATCTTGAAATAAAATGACGGTATAACTTTAAATAGTAAAACGAAGTAAAAATAAAAAGAAGCTCCCATTATATTATTCATAAAACATTCCAAACAAAGCTTTTTAAATCTTTAAGTCCGGCATCAGGCTTCAAAACAAAGCTATTCTTCTAACTATGACTTTTGTGAGTGGCTCAATTAGTCTGTTAATCTAGAATAAACCATCCTTGTCAACTTCGGTGAAAAATGAATATATATTTTTTTAAATTATGTTGTATTTTTACTGATGGCACTTGTGTGCTACCAGTAAATAACGACCCCTTCATGGTTTCTCAAATACTTCAATCTCATATCATAGTACTGTCGAAACAGGAGCATTACTTTGTCACAAAGAAACATACCCACATGATCTTAATGTACCATAGGTTGCTGATTCAGCCCAAACCAGATATCTGCCCTTTCATAGTAAGCTCCTCTCATAGCTATAGCTCATAGTATATCACAGCTGAGAAACTAGTGTATTTTAATGGTATTACCATTATGGTAATATAAAATGCACTAGTATCTAAACTTGCTTCCCATTTTATTCTAGATAACCCTCCGAGACGTCTGAAAAGAAGACGGCCTCGGGGTATCCTAATATTTTTCAACTTCACAATAAAATTTAAATGTTATTATGAGCATTATCATCTCATTTACTAGATTTTTTTTTGTATGCAATTGTAAATTTCAGTAAATTGATAAAAGAAAAAAAAAAAATTGATGAAACCGAATTTCACTTTTATAACTAAAATCACCTTCATAAAACAACTTTTATGTAATTTAGTGTTTACTTTTAAATGCACATTTTTATGTGTAAAAAATTAATGAAAATCAGTGGCCATGTTAAAGTTCAGATGCCTCACAAAAAACAATTGAAAACAAAACCTTTTCCAAATTAATTATCTATTAATCTACACACACCAGTGATGTGAGTTAGATAGGAGATATGAAAATCCTGATTTATTCTTATCCGTTTGAAAAGAGCTGGTGCCTTCATGGTCAAAGTAATTTTTTTTATTCTTTGTTTTCAAAATTCAATTTATTTTAAAATTTTATTTTTAATGTTATTATTTATATTTGTTTACTATCACTATTACTATTTCATGGTATATTAAATGATGTGGATGATTAAATGACTTATCACAGTTATTTATTTCTATTAAATATCAGCTAATTGTAACAAGTTAATAACTTCAGATATTTCAGTACACCACTGTTATTTTATAGAAAAATGGTTATGAATTTTATCCTGATGATATCTCAAATATATACTGTAATGGAAATATACTCAAACCAACTTAGGATCTGAAAAGAGGTCATTCAACCCGAAGCGCCTCTAAATGATTGGCTATGCATATAATATGTAAAACTTTTAGATTCAAAGCGATATTATCCTACTTATGAGGAGCAGGAAGAATGCACGTCCAAGGAAAATCATCAAAAAGAATCGAGCAATAAAGGTCTGTAAAAAATTAAATAAAAAATTCAATCATGATAATACTGTGAAAATTGAAAACTCCAAAATGTCACTATAACCGCCTGAGGAGCCCTGCGTCGGGGAATTCCAGAATAGCAAGTGGGTTGGTTTTACTTTTGCTTTAGGTTAGGCACTTTTCTACCGTTCAGAAAGAATCATAGGAACATAACGTAATAAAAAAAAATTGATTATATCATCAACATGGTCATGAAATAATTCGCTTTTAGTCATTGGTTTTATTTAAGTTATGATTTGAAGCAATAGTTGTGAGATTATCGCTAGATAGTTTTTAACTTAATCTGTCTTTAAATATATTTTTATTTTATTCTTTTTTTGATAATAGCACAAAATGGTCTTGCCTGCAAACTATTAATTTGCTTTTGACTCTATTATATGGAGAGCGAATTTATTTTCACAATTCTTAAATAAATTTTCCTTTCTGCAACATAATGGTGTAATATTTGTTATACTAGTTAATTATTAAAATTAGCAACTAGCAAACTCTTGGGAGAAAGATTGAAAGAATGTGAATTAATATGGATTGAAATTTCATATTGCAAAATTAAATGTAAATTAACTTGTTTTTAAATAGTCTTGACGATCATTTACTATTTGATAATACTTACTAAATGATTTTAAATTGGTTGTTATTTTTATGTAATTTATTTATTTTTAATTTATTTATGTTTTATTAATATATTCTGGATTCTCCTTATTGGTTAAAACTGCAGTGGCTTTAAGATCTATTGTAAATTCGACAATTGGCACTTAAAAATATGGCCATAAGATACCCATCTCATGTTCGGAATTATTTCGGATTAAGCATTATAATCGTTAAAAATGAAGTGCTATGGCCTAATCCCAATTCTATTTATTCATTGTATAAGAATTCACAATAAGACAGACTTGTTAATGGTAAAAAGCGAAATTAATTAGAGATAGTATGTTTTAAGAATATGCTATATTTATTTAATCCTAAAAAAAAAGTTTTTATTGTTAATTTCTTTATCTTATCTTGGTAATTGTGGAAAAGAGACTAAGTCTAATTATCTTTAAAACGAGTTAACTATTAACATATAATACAGGGATTTAAAATTTGAGTTGTAAAACATTGTTTAAGTTGTGTTTCCTAATAAGGCCATAAAGTACCTTTTTTGGCCTCATAGTATTTTTAGATTTCGGATAACAATTAAACTAAATCTACCATGACGGGTCAAATGACGTTTTGTCAAAAGTACTTGGAATTAACATTCATTACTTTGCTTTTCGACATTACTACTTTCATTCAAAAAACATATCAAAAGTGCTTTTTAATACTTCGCCTGGATGTAATGGAATCATGCATCGTAATTTTCACCAATTTCCAGCTAAGTGATTATCTTGAAAATTTGCACACGTGTCAAGGACCAATGACAATACAATAATTGCTCAACTTTTAATATTCTGACAGTCCAGTCGAAATAACCCCAAAAAAGGGATCTGCCTTGCAAAAGTTGGAGCAGTAGGTTTTATGATTCGGTATGGTCCAGATAGGTCCTGAGAATAAAATATCAAAAATATGACTACATTTGATAAGGGGAAAATGTTCGGAGGGCAAAAACACCCAACATTTTTGCACTTTTTTAGATTTTTGCTTCAAAAATGCTTCAAATTGAAAAATGTGTTATCTAAAAAATTAAAGTCTGTTAAATTGTGCGTCTAAAGAAATCCCTTAAGCTGAATTTGATTTAGGCGTTTAGCCACAATCGATTGTCAAAATCGACGAATTTCTCCAACTTTCTCAAAAAGTTGGTTTTGTTCATCTTAAAGATTCTATAACACAAAAAAATCGCTAATACAATCAAAAAATGTTATACACTAATAGTTGTAGATCAATAGATTTTGTCTAAGATAGTTTTAATTCGGTTTAGAATTAAAGGGTGTTTTTTTTTTTAAACTATAATTTTTCAATATCCACTCCTCTCTTATTATTGTTTTTACCGAGAAATGTTGGCAGGAATATGTATACATGAAATGTCGGTAGGTTTAGTGTTATGAATGCCATATTGAAATTTAAACAATTTTAATTTATCTACTTCTTTAAGATGCTGATATATTCTAAAGCATATATCCAATGTTTCTAAAGTAGATAAATGAATGCTTTCATCTGAGACAAAAGCAGAAGCACTGATTCGAGTTCCTCGTCGTTTATTAAAACATAACTTAAAATACCAAGGAGCCTCCTCCAAAAGAGAGACGTGGATGGAATGACAAACAATTTGCGGAGAAGGGCAAACAAGGCTGCCGAAAAGTGGCCCATATCCGACCGAGAAACGCAAGAAGAGGAAGACAGTTTTCATTAGCCGCCGCTTACTGGATGCGCCCCATGAATACCGAAATGAAACGCCCTGACCTCTCGCGGGGCAAACATTACAGAAATGGGGATTTTCCCTAACGAGCCTTTCCCACGATATATCTTCCTCTCACCGTGGGAAACCGGTGGAAAGCTATTT